>CAJQUN010001730.1:0-48082 GCA_907163345.1 Haberlea rhodopensis | reverse complement strand
GAGAGACTGGTGGTATTCCGGCATTATTCGATTGTGAATCGAGTTGTGATTAGTGTATTGGTTTAAGAACAAATCTAGCAACTTGTTCTTTAAACATCCCTTCCGATTTGATCGTGTGGATACCGTTGAGGCAAACTTGATAAGTTTTGCTAGTGACTCGAAGGAGGCGTTGGACGTGGTGTGCTCCGTGGAATCTGCTCAAACACGCTACAAGGGTGAGACTTTGTAAAACCTTTATTCGATATGAATCCCTATGTATAGATCCGGTGTTTAGTAATCCATAAAAATTTTATTCCGCTGCGTTGCTTGCATGATGGATTACTTACAGTGGTATCAGAGCCGTGTACAAGGCTCATATCGGATTATGTGATTAAATTGTGTAATCATATTAGAACTAATATTGCATGCTATTTAAAATTGTATGAACATATATGATATGTTAATATCGAGTTTGTGAAATTCATCGTAAAATTGTATTTGATATAATTGGCGAATAATTGTATACGATACACGAAAGCGTAAAATCGAGGTGTTGGCTCAAGTGGTTCGACCACTTCATGACTGACCCTCGGCCACCGCTAGTGAGCCAGGGTTCGGACCCTTGGCTCATGCATGGGGACGCGCCGCCGCCAAAGGGCTAGGGTTTCGAACCCTAGTCACCACAACTCTCGGCCGCCGCTTAGGAGCTAGGTTTTGAACCCTTGGCTCGAGCATGGGTCGAGCCGTCGCACTATCTAGGGTTTTGAACTCTATTGGCTCGATAAAGTATTGAGAAGGTGCAAGTTGGTTCGATCATGGTCCACGGAATTATGAGGGTCGACGGCTACACCACATGAGGGCTAGGGTTTTTCGAACCCTTGGCTCGAGATGGTTAAGCCGCCACTGTCATGAACCGTGCATGGTTGGACCGTGGCTCGTGGCTCATGAATTCGGCGTTTCGTACAAGTTGGCTCGAAGAAACCAACATGGTGCAAGGCGGCTAGGGTTTGGAACCCTAGCGGCGCCGCACCCAAGCCATCGGCTCGGACCATGTCGTGGCTAGGGTTTCGAACCCTAGGCCCATAATTGGTCCAGCCGTGGTGTGTGGTTGGTTCGAACCATGGTGGTTCGTAGCTAAGTTGCATTAAGTTCGTGACATGTGATGTCCTGAGCGTACGATAATTTTTCAAAAATTATTTTACAGTTTTAATTAGAATTAAATTTTAAAATGTTTAGAATTTAATTAATTAAATGTTAAAGCATGTTTTATGTGTTGTTTGAGCATGGTGCATGGTTATAGCCCTTTGACCTATTAGATAGGATTTGTGAATGTTTGTAATTTATAATACGACCTGCGTGTCGTGCCTTCTCTATTTTATTCTAAATGTTATCCCTCCCCTATGTTCCCCTCGAATGTGAATCGAGGAATTCTATATCTTGTAAATAGTATAGTTTAATTGTTGATGGTGATCAATGAAGATGGAGCATCGTGCCGGGATGAGGAGGCCATTCACAAATTGGAGCCAAAGGAAGGTGCTTGTGAAGTTACCTTAGGTTGACTCTTAGGATTTTCTCATTGGCTTGAGAAAATCGCTAGTAGGGGCTATAACCATGTCACGTTTAATTATGTATGTTGATGCATGATTTATCTTATGTTTTAGATTGATAATTGTATTACACATATATGTAGATATGTATACACCTATATGTAGTGGACATATTTTAAATTATCAAACTAATCATGAGATCAATAAATCCCTCTAAAATATTAAGTTTTAGATGCCTTCCAAAATTAAAAGTACTCGTCAAAAACTTCGATTGTACATGTGTGGGTTTGCCAAAGCAAAGCACCGTGGCAATCTTAGTAAGGCGCGAAAGGATAAAAGTGATATCCGTTATACTTTAAATTGGGTACGACTTAACTAGGTTATCTCAATAGGATTGGGAACCTAGAGGCATGGGTTGGATAATAATTCATTTGATGAATTGAACAAAGCGTTGTTCGTCCAACTATCCAAGAATTACATGTGATGTAATTGACAAAGTGTTGTCTACCTAAATAACCGAGTCTTGGGCGATTAGCCAAAGCTAACTCAAGATTAGGCGAAATATGGATCTTGGCCCACTAAAGGTTTCGAGGGTTGATATTTTTTAACAAATAGTGGGAGTATCATTTAATATAAGACCATGTTAAATGATTAAATCATAAACTTATTTTGCATATTTATATTGTAGATATCCATGGCAACTAACAACGTAACAAGCACTTTATCACTGCGATCGGTCCTTGAGAAGGACAAATTAAATGGGACAAATTTCCTAGACTGGCATAGGAACTTGAGGATAGTCCTCAAACAAGAAAAGAAACAATATGTCCTAGAGGAACCCTTACCTGCTGAGGAACCTCCCCTAACGGCTACAAGAGCCGATAAAGATGCTTACAAGAAGCATCAAAGTGACGCACTTGATGTTGGGTGCCTTATGCTTGCCACCATGAACTCTGAGCTTCAGAAGCAACATGAGGAAATGGAGGCGTTTGATATGATCGAGCACCTTAAGCAACTGTACCAACAACAAGCAAGACAAGAGAGGTATGACGTCTCTAAGGCGTTATTCCAGTGTAGAATGGTAGAAGGAAGTCTGGTTGGAACTCATGTACTCAAGATGATTGGGTATATTGAGAATCTGGAGAAGCTGGGTTTTCCTTTGGACCAAGAGTTGGCCACTGACGTGATCTTGCAATCGTTGCCTGAAAGCTTCAGTCAATTTGTCTTAAATTACAATATGATTGAAATAGAAAAGACACTACCACAGTTACTTGGCATGCTTAGAACTTTTGAAGCAAATAGCAAGAAGTCTAAACCTACAAATGTTCTTATTGTGAATAAGAGCAAAGGAAAGACTAAAGCTAAGAGCTTCAAGAAGAACAAGAAGGTCTTTGTTAAATCTAAGCCAAAGTCTTCTCCACTGAAACCAAAGGGAGGGATAGCGAAGGAAGGGAACTGTTTCCATTGCGGTGAGACCGGTCATTGGAAAAGAAACTGCAAAGTATATCTGGAGGATCTAAAGAAAGGAAGTGTGACTTCCACTTCAGGTATTTTTGTTATAGAAGTCAATCTATCTACTTCTTCATCATGGGTATTAGATACTGGATGTGGATCTCACATTTGTGTAAATGTGCAGGACCTCAAAAGAGTAGATTGTTGGCGAAAGGCGAAGTTGATCTCCGAGTTGGAAATGGAGCAAGAGTTGCTGCATTAGCTATAGGAGATTATTATTTATCTTTGCCTTCTGGTTTATCGTTGATTTTAAAAGACTGTTATTTTGTGCCATCCATTACAAAAAACATTATTTCTATTTCTTGTTTAGACAAGTGTGGATTTTCATTTATGATAAAGGACAACTGTTGTTCTATTTATTTAAATGATATGTTTTATGCTAGTGCACAAATGGTGAATGGTCTTTATTTATTAAATCTTGATATGCCTATCTATAACATAAATACTAAAAGGATTAAAAATAATGATTGTAATCCGACTTATCTCTGGCATTGTCGCTTGGGCCACATAAACGAGAACCGCATATCTAAACTTCATAAGGATGGAGTATTAGATTCATTTGATTTTGAATCATATGAAACATGCGAGTCTGTTTAATGGCAAGAAGACTAAACCACCTTGTCAAGGGACATGTTGAAAGGGCAAATGTTTTATTGAGACTAATACTATTGATTGTATGTGTGCCAATCAGTACACAGGGCTAGAGGTGGTTTTCAATACTTCGTTACATATTTAACTGATGACCGTCAGTAGTATGGGTATGTGTACTAATGAATGCAGTAAGCATGAAACATTTGAAAAGTTCAAAGATTTCAAGAATGAAGTACAAAACCAACTTGGCAAAAGTATCAAAATCCTTCGATCAAGATCGAGGAGGTGAAAATACTTAAGCCAAGAGTTTCCTGACTATCTAAAGGAGTGTGGGATAGTCCCACAACTCACTCCTCCGTATACTCCACAATGGAATGGTGTAATCCGAGAGGAGAAATCGAACCTTGTTAGACATGGTTAGATCAATGATGAGTCATGCAGATCTTCCGATATCGTTTTGGGGACACGCTCTAGAAACAGCGATTTTCTTACTGAACCGTGTTCCATCTAAATCAGTGGAAAAGACACCATATGAGATATGGATTGGGATATGTCTTTTATGAAGATTTGGGGTTGTGAGGCTTTCGTTAGACGTCACGCCACTAACAAACTTGGACCCAAATCTGATAAGTGTTTATTTGTGGGGTATCCTAAGGAAACGAAAGGATACTATTTCTTGAAAGAGAATTTATTTCTAGAAAAACCAGTGGGAGAAAAATAGAACTTAGTGAAGTTCAACCACATGAAAACACTGAACCTAAGATTGAGATGGAAACAGAGCAGGCACCGCAAGCTGTTGTGGAAGAAGTACCTGCTCAAGCGACACAAGCCCAGCGTAGGTCTGTAAGAGAACACCGGGAGCCACAGAGATATGGATTTCTTGTGACTCAACAAGGTGACTTACTACTTATTGATGAGGATGAGCCGTCATCTTATCAACAAGCTATAATGGGCACTGATTCTGAGAAATGGCAAGAGGCCATGGAATCTGAGATGAATCCATGTATGCAAACCAAGTATGGACTTTGGTTGATCCACCTGAAGGGGTACGACCCATAGGGTGCAAATGGATTTTCAAGAAAAAGACCGATATGGATGGTAATGTACAAACCTATAAAGGTCGGCTGGTTGCAAAAGGATTCAAACAATATCTTGGTATTGACTATGATGAAACCTTTTCACCAGTGGCCATGGTTAAATCCATAAGGATCTTACTTGCAATAGCTGCATTTCATGATTATGAAATCTGGCAGATGGATGTCAAAACAGCTTTCCTTAACGGAAATCTGCTCGAGGATGTGTACATGACACAGCCCGAGGGTTTTCTCGATCCAAAGGATGCTGGAAAGATATGCAAGCTACAACGATCCATTTATGGATTGAAGCAAGCTTCTCGGAGTTGGAATCTTCGTTTTGATGATGCAATCAAAGAGTTTGGTTTTATCAAAAACGTAGATGAACCTTGTGTCTACAAGAAGGTCAGTGGGAGCATAATTATCTTCCTAGTGTTGTATGTAGATGACATACTTCTCATTGGGAATGATATCCCTGCCTTACAATCTGTAAAAATTTGGCTAGGGAACTGCTTTTCGATGAAAGACTTGGGAGAAGCCACCTATGTATTAGGAATCAAGATCTATAGAGATAGATCAAGAAGGCTTCTTGGTCTAAGTCAAAGTACATACATAGACAAAGTGCTTAAAAGGTTTAGCATGCAAGAATCAAAGAAAGGATTCGTGCCTATGACACATGGTATATATCTCTCGAAGGAACAGTGTCCTTCAACACCAGATGAGAGACAACGCATGAGTAAGATCCCATATGCGTCAGCTATTGGATCTATCATGTATGCCATGATATGTACTCGTCCCGATGTATCGTATGCTTTGAGTATGACGAGCAGATATCAAGTTGATCCAGGTGAAGGTCACTGGATTGCTGTCAAGAATATCCTGAAGTACTTGAGAAGAACTAAGGATACATTCTTGATTTATGGAGGTGAGGATGAGCTCAATGTAATGTGTTACACTGATGCAAGCTTCCAAACTGACATAGATGATTTTCGATCGCAATCTGGATATGGTGTATTGCCTAAATGGAGATGTTACAATATGCAAAGTACAACAAATGATAATGTATCTGACCCGCTGACGAAGCCACTGTCACAGCAGAAGCATGATCGTCATACTAGATCTCTAGCATTAGGTATATGTCTAATTGGTCTTAGTGCAAGTGAGAGATTTGTTGGGATATGCCCTAAGACAAGTCATTAGATGATTGTTATGACATACAATGTAATATGATTTTATTTAGTGGCAAATCATTAGTATATATTATTTGAATATCTGTGGCAATATGAATTGATATATAAGTTAGTGTCCCTAGAATAATATTGTATTATTCTTGAATACGTCTCTAGTCAAGTAATTATCATGAATCGGGATAATGATAATACGTTGAGACTAGTATGTGTTGATTGATGAATTGTTCATTGATATGAGATATCAAATCAACACATGGGTACATGTTAGAGAACGTTTACTGGACAGACCCACCATGAGAATGCTACATGGATATTATATGAGTGTCATAAGCAATTCTCAGTGTGATAATAATGTATGTAATCCTTACGACTTGTGATCATCAGAGATCCCAACATAAAGAGTTATGTATCTTGATATTGTCAAACGTTACCCGTAACAGGGTAAACTATAAAGGCGACTATTGGATACACTACGAATTATGTAGAGGGATGTTGACTGATCGAGATAGGATTTGTCCCTCCTATATAACAGGAGATGTGTTTGGCCCTTGATCAAGTGAGAACTAAAAAGCATGGCCATGCTCGAATGAGTCGATATGAGATATCGAGCTTATTTGTTTATTCTAGTTCTACTTGGGGATCAAGGAAATAAAGATTGAATATACGAGTATGACTATTCCATGACTCGTGTTCAATCTAAACACAAGGACAAAGGGATTAAGTTTACATGGTAAATATTATCACAAAGTTCCTAGGCTATGTCGAGTCATTGACATTCTTGTAATTTTGTGTAGCATTGATGTGTTGCTAGATACCGCTCATTGCTTGCGACATAAAATGAGATTTTATGTCACTGCAACATTACAAGATCCTATCGGGTCGCACAAAAGATAAATCGAGAAGGGGAAATTAAATTCATTGGATGAATTAATTAATTAAGAAGAGTCTTATTAAGTGATTAAAAGGTTTTAATTAAATCATGGGTTTGGGCCCTTAAGACTTTAAGAAAGTCTTGAACTTATAAGCCCTTTTAATCACATGGTATAATTAATTGTAGGAGACAATTTAATATCATTCAAACCTACACAAAAAGGCACACGGCCGCCTCATAGAATCTCGAAGTTGCTCTCGGTTTTGCTTGATAACCGTAGAGAGACTTGGTGTATTCCGGCGATTATTCGATTGTGAATCGAGTGTGATTCGTGTATTGGGTTAAGAACAAATCTAGCACTTTGTTCTTAAACTATCCCTTCCCGATTGATCGTGTGGATACCGTTGAGGCAAAACTTGATAAGGTTTTTGCTAGTGACTCGAAGGAGGCGTTGGACGGGTTGCTGCTACCGTGGAATCTGCTCAACAACACGCTACAAGGGTGAGACTTTTGTAAATCTTTATCCGATATGAATCCCTATGTATAGATCCGGTGTTTAGTAATCCATAAAATTATTATTCCGCTGCGTTGCTTTGCATGATGGATTACTTACAGGAACAAAGCCTACAACTTATATACAAAGTCTTGATCAATTATTATTTCAATTTGTATTGCAATCTCCATACATTGTTGTTGTATTGGAGTTTGTAATTGTCTTCTTTGTTAGAGTCTTGTTTCTTTCGTGTGAGTGCACCGTGAAGGTGTTTTGATTTGATCTATTGTAAAGGTCCTCCAACACCAAAGCAAGTTGGAAAATTGTAAAGTCGCCAACAAGTGAAGTTGGTGCTTGTGGCTATCCTTGGAGCCCTTAAGGCCAAGAAGACTCATGAAGAGTGTTGATAGCTCGGGAAGAGCTTTGTGTACTCGAGAAGAGTATTGTGCTCGGGAAGAGCTTGTGTGCTCGGGAAGAGCGTGTTGTACTCGGGAAGAGTAGTGTTTCGGGAAGAGCTTTGTAACTCGGGAAGAGTTGTGTTGTGGCTAAACTTGGAGCCCTCAAGGCCAAGATCAATTGTTCTAGTGGAACCTCGGTTGGAGGTTATCTATCCCGGAAGAGGAGACGTAGGCGATTCATCTCGCCTGAACTTCTATAACAAATCTCTTGTCTTTTATTGCTTTATTTTTTACGCATTTATTTATTTTGTTCTTTTTATTTATTATCGATTGACTTAAGGCTTCCGCAAGCGCAAACGCTTTATTTTTCAAACTCATTTTAAAAACGCTAAAGTAGCCAAGAATCTCATTCACCCACCCTCTTCGATTCCAACAACACGCATGCAACTGCTCTTAATTTCAACAAATTTGTGAGTTTAACAAGACCGGTGCACTTTTTTAACAAATTGATGATTTTAACAAGGCGGTGTATGTAATACACACGTAAATCGGCTCTTAATTTTAACAAATTTGTGATTCTAACAAGATAGTGCACGTATTTTTAACAAATTGATGATTTTAAAAAGGGGGTGCACGTAATACACGTGCATCAACACTTAATTTTAACAAATTGGTGATTCTAACAAGGCGATACACTTATTTCGAACAATTTCACATATTTTATCTACCGTTGCACGTGGGAAAACGTGCAATGGTAGACACAATGCTGTGCAAACATATCAAAAACACTTTTTTATGTTAAAGTGGTGGTGCACTTGCTTATATTAAGTTGGTGCACACAAATTTGACAAGTTGACACACATAATTTTAAACAAAATCATGATTTTAACATGGTGGTGCACTTAATTTTAACAATTTCACACATTTGTCTATTGGTACAAACACGTTTTTTCCACGTGCACCGAAAACATGCACAGGTAGAAACAAGCTGCAAAACTTATCAAAACACACTTTTCATGTTAATGTGGTGGTGCACTTGCTTATATTAATTTGGTGCACGTAATTTAACAATTTCACACATTTTGTTTACCGATGCACGTAAATTAGAATTCACACAAAGTTGAAGTGTCTCAGATGAGAGAAATTTTTTATAAAATTCTCCCAAACAAGAACATGAATCACACAAAATTGGAGCTTAATGCATCAAGAATTTTGTAGACTAAAATTCCTCAAAGTTGGCTCAAAAATGGAAAAAATTTAAAATTGAGCATAACCTATCTAAACAAGGAATTTCGGATTCGTCGGTGGTGCCAATACGACGGTTCCGTACATAGATCATAATAGGCAAAATTCCTCCTGGATCAAGAGTTATGGTCAGTTTGGCCGACAAACAACACATTATATTCTAAAACGTCTCTTATCTCACTCTTGCACACGATGCACGTGCACCTCTTCTGCATCGATGCACGTGCACCTCTTCTTCCACTGGTGCACGTCCCAAGCTGATTCACTTCTTCAAGTGCTATGTTTGGATGCGGTGCACGTCCCTGCTTCAATTTGCGGTGCACGTTGAGTGCTTCAATAGGCGGTGCATGTACAATGTAATAGATTTTTTTTCATTTACTTTGCAATAGAATGTGGTGCACGTTCAATTAATTTATTATCCTTTTATATTTCTCACAGTCTCGTATATAATCCTTGTACATTTGGATACGGTGCATGTCCTTATTTCAATTTGTTTTAACACCATTCATGTGCACCACTATTGCCAAACAATGTGTGCACCTCTTGCACTGATGCACTTGTCCCACATATGATACATGTGCACCGATAGATACAAGAGGAGCACTTGTGAAAATTTAGTTGTGCACCGACAGACTCAAGAGGTACACTTGTTCAAAGCATACATTATTTAGGTTAAGAGTGTGTTGCACTTGCTTATATTATGTGATGCATTGATTTTAACAAGGTGGTGGACTCAATTTTGACAAGTGCACTCAATATTGACAAGCCGGTGCACTAAATTTTTACAAAGTTAACTTCTTGTGTCTACGGGTGACGTGTATCATACGTGCACCGGTAGACTAAACCGGTGCACTTGTTCAAAACACACACCTTTTTAGGTTTAGATGGTGGTGCACTTGCATATATATGTTGTGCACATGATTTTTACAAGTTTGCATCTCTTTGAGTCTAATTGGTGCACGTACATCAGTTTCATATAAACATTTTGACAAATATATAATGTGTAGAGGAATTGAAATAACAATTCAATGCTAATTCAAACACAAAACCATCAAACCAGCAAAAATATAACGTAAAACATGCATCTATTTCGAAAATACAGATGCAAAAAAACAACACGAAAAACAATGTTCAACACTTGTGTAATGCTAACTGAAACACGTAAATCCCATAAAAGCGGTATAAAAAAATTCAATGCAAAAACACAAAAGCCTGTCGCATTTACAAAAAATAAAACGAGAAAATTGACGCATGACACAGCAGCAACGCACAATTGACAATATCAATTTGGAAGTGGATCGGCCAACCTAGTTATTACATCCCATTTAGAATGTGAATCTTCTCTTCCACGGCTTCACCCAGCTCTGGGAAAGTCAATTCGTCACTGTTTTCTCGAGCAATTTTAAATTCTTTTTCTTTTGGAAAAGTTCTTCTGATTGATAGAGAGAGAAATTGATAGATTCAGCTTGTAATTTGGGGGAGAGATGATGAAAACCTTGTTTTTTTATTAAAAAAAGGGTATTATTTGGAGAAAAAAAGACTTATTAGATGAATAAAGAAGCAAATGGACTTATTTGAATAAAATTTATTGAACAACTGAGTTATATGCAATGATAGTTTTTTGCCTAATTTAATTGAAAAATATTTTCCAACTAGTACTTTTATGTAATTTTCTCTATTTTTGGGGTTTTCAGGTTCCAAATCCAATTCACCCGAAAATAAAATTAAAAAAAAACGACAAAAATCTTATAATCCGAGGACTTGGGACTTTGGACCCGGATTCTAATATTTATTTTTTTAATTATTCAGGTGAAACCAGTCCAAGTTGATAGGCCATTTAAAGTGTCTATCAGGCAATAATTTGATACCTCCAATTGATGAATCGAATCAGATATACACGACTTTGAGAAAAAAATTGTTTGCAAGAACTTTAGGAACTGGTCCTCGCATTCGCACCAAATCCTTGGCTTCTAACCTCGGACTGTCATAAATTCGTAAATGCCAAGAATTTCTTATATTTTGATCTATTAATTGTATTTCTACATTTTTACAATAAAAAAAAACCTACAAATGATCAAAGTTTTAATAATCTATAGAATATTCTGAATCCAGGACGACTTCGGACTACAACATCAATCCTGGAACTCTTCATACCTTCATGTAAGATTCTTATATGTATATTCGATCTTCGGTTTCTGTGATATTTTTAAGTTCATTGTTTAGTTCTATTTGTTGTTTTGGCTCATTTGAAGTTCATGCGTGATAGGCTCGATCTGAGTTCGAATAGTTCTAATTTTGGAATTTAGATTTAGACTCAAACCAGAACTTCAATATTTATTAATACTCCGCTTTTTCGATTAAAATTTAAAATTTGATAAAAATAAATACCCCGAAGTTTCATATTTTTTTTAAAAAAATATTACATTTTCTTTGTTTTTTTTTAATTATATATATATAAATAAAATTTAATTGAACACTTCGGCTGTGAGACATGCTATCCGTTCCATAGCCACGCCTAGGCTTGTTTGTGAAGCTTACCATTCTAAAGTCATGCCCATTGGTTTAAATTCATGTGCAACTTTTAAAATATAATCTCATTCTTGTAGAAATAGGTTGACCTTTTTCCGGTAGTTGGCACCAATTAGAGAGCTGATTTCAGACCTGATATAGGCCTGAAATCATGAACAAAGTGTTAGAAAGGGGCCGAAAGCGTGCTCCGGTATACAACATTCGACGCTCAGATCATATATATGACAGATGATAAGAGACAAAAATATGATTATATACTCAACAAGTCATAAATTCGCTAAATGCATAATCAAACCCTCAAACCCGGTAGTTATAGAAAATGGAGAAAACCATGTGTGTGGAGATAGAGGTGAGCAAAAATTCGATTTAACCGAACTAACCAACCGAGTTGAATTAATTTGAAATTTTGGTATGGTCCATTCGAAAGTTCGATTTTAATTTTAAAAATATTGGCTAAATCATATCGGTTTTCGGTTTTAGTTCAAAAATACTGATTAACCGATTTAACTGATATTTTTTTATTTTTTTAAAAAATTATTTTTTATTTTTAAAAATTAACCGATTTATCTATGCTACTACATTCAATATCTTCATAACCATATTTTACAGTTAAATTAATTATATGACATGCACATCTAATATGCAAAAAAACAGCACTAAGCATTGGTCGTAAATATATTTTAAGTTCACGCATTGTCACCATATTATTTGATGCATTGTCAAGTGTAATCGAACAAATTTTATCTGCAATTTCATAAAATCTACAAACATTAACAATAAATCTAACAGTTTGGGAACCAGTATGTGCAGATTTTAATTCATCAAGTGATAAAATTCTTTTTTGCAAACATCAATTATCATCATTGCAATGACAAGTAATAACAAGAAAAGAAAGTAGTACGGTATTCGTCCAAATATCAGTAGTTAAACTTAATCTGCAGTTTATAGAAGAAAGATGATCAACTAAAGTTTTATGGTAATCAAGAAACACATCCACAATATTTCTTTTCAAAGTGTGCATAGAAATATATCTAAAATATTGTTGGATACCAGAAGAAAATTCAACAAAGGCATCTTTTTCAGAAAACAAAAAAGGGAAGTTCACATCTAACAACAAAACGAACGAATAATCTTTTAATTTTTTTTTCCGGTGTTAAGATAAAATTAGTGCCAAATTGAGGATTAATTTGAAGTTGGGTTGGTTCTCTACCTAATGGTTGTAAAGTAACATCATCAAAATTATGTTTCTTAACTAGATATTCTTAAACGTTCCGGTACCGCCTGCGGAACCACCTGTTTATAATTATACGTCTTTTTACATATTTTACAAATAACAACAGATTCGTTCGTACCTAATTTTGTCTCGACATCAGATCCCAAACCTTGCTTCGTCGGTTACTCAGGCGACTAGAAGCAGCAGTAGTTGCGGATGACCCATCGGGCGCCAGATTTTGGGGTGCGGCGGTTCTACAACGTGTTCCGCTTCTTCAACATCGTAAGGATTATCGAACTCGGCAAAAACATCATAATTTTCTTGGAATATAGGTGAATTTGAGGGACCACCACGACTACCATGACCAGTAGAAAATAATGTCATCGTATTATTGAAAATATATGTAGATCAACAAAATAATAATAATATGATAATAACAAATTGAAAATAATGGTATGGAATAAAATTGTATGGAATATGGGAATTATATGGGAAAATAAGATAATTGAATGAAAGAGTAGAAGTGTATGATTAAGATAATTGGAATTAGATAATAAATTAGAGAGGAAAAATGAGGTATTTATAGAAATATTTAAGTAAAAGTTTTTTTAAAAAAACATAATTTTTTTTAAAATAGCCGTTCGACCCAACGGCTGGGTGGCCACCTAGTTTTTTTTTTTTTTTTATTTTAAATTTTACTTGTTCCGGTTCCAAATGAAACCAGAACCGGTTAAACCTAAACCATTGGAATCGGAACCGCCGGATTGACGATTCCGATCCAATCCGATCCAGTAAAACTCAGATCGGGTTCCGATTTGGAATCGGACTAACCAGTTCCGATTTCGGTTAGTCCAACCCAATAAGCAGCTTGAGGTTACCTGTGAAGCCTCCTAGCCATCATCTCTAGATTTTTATACCGGTTTATGCTAGCTTGGTTAGCACTGACTCCTCGTAAATTTTCCATCTCTGGTTGAAGCATTGAGCTTCGGCCAGATGTTCATGATTAAGTTCTTCCAATTTTGGAAGTACAACCTGTAAGAGTGACATCTCTATTCTTTTTTTTGAATCGTCCTTCTGTTTCGGATATTACTAATATTCAAAATATTATTATAATATTTTCATAATAAATCTATGCTCTGATACCAATTTTTCAAGAAGATCGTCATTAATGGGAAATGGTATAGCCTAGCATGACAAATGACCAGATTGCACAGAAAATAATTCATCAAGGGGTATTATAGTCCAGGAAAAGTTCTATTTTGATTTAAATTTTAAATATGGGACCGCCTTGAATAATAATTTTCCTGTTTTGGCTCTTAATGTAATGTTGTTTTATACCTGACCTAATTGAATTGTTGTTTTGCAATTGGTGGCAAAAGGATAAACGATCGTTGATCTGATTACATGACCAGATCAAATGCCGATCTAACCACAGTTATGTTCGTCGATCTGGTAGAAGAGTTAAAATAACAAAAAAATACAATTTCCTATTCAATACCACTTAACGTTTTCATTATCAGTATCCAATTATATACTGTTAGTTCTCCGTCTAAATCATCATATCCATATATGTCATTATGAATTATTTAATACATTATGGATTAATTAATTCACTTATTTAGGGTCTTCTGTCGAAAAGATTATATTTTGAAAACTAATGACGTGTTTGATTTTTTTTTTCTGTATTTTATTCGGTAAAAAATATCGAACCAAATTTTGGAAAATTTGAGAAAAATTCGATAAATTTCGGGATATACTCAATTTATTTTATCATGGAGAGGACGGTATTTTTAAAGATATGTAAAAGACTCGAACATGAACCTTCTTTCTCAAAGTGAGAGGGTGACTACCAGTGAAGATGTTTATAATTTCTCTCAAAGTGTATCTCAGGAAAAAATAACAATGGCTTCAAAAATAATTTTTATGTCGATACGAGATTTCTAATCTCCGTCCTTAAGACAATATTGCCCCGCTATGATGCTAACGATTTGCTATGGCAATTTGTCTCCCAAGATACAACGACTATGACTTGTGATAGGATCACTCCAAATCACAAGTCCTCAAACCACAAAGGTTCAAAGCACTCAATTTGATGAACAACAAATGCTCTCAAATTCCACTAAAAATTTGATAATGATTTCGAAAATCTGTGTTAAATCAAATGGGTTCATGTTGGTTATATAGTAGACCAAAAATCATGTCCAAAGGACACCATTTGGCCAAAAATCGCACCCCAAACATCAATGGACATACTATTTAAAAAATTTGAAACAGGGCTCGATCGATCGAGCTCCTGTAGCAACCAAAAAACAAAGTTCTGGTCCGCTCGATCTGTCGAGTATTTTGCTCGATCGATCGAGCAAGTTTTAAAATTTTTAATTCATTCATCAACACGTTTTCCAACAATAAATAGGGCTCGATCGATCGAGCACCCAGCTCGATCGTTCGAGCTCCTGTAGAAACCAAAAAACAAAGTTCTGGTCCGCTCGATTGGTCGAGTATTTTGCTCGATCGATCGAGCAAGTTTTAAAATTGTTTATAATTTCTCTCAAAGTGTATCTCAGGAAAAAATAATAATGGCTTCAAAAGCAATTTTTATGTCGAGGCGAGATTTCTAATCTCCGTCCTTAAGACAATATTGTCCCGCTATGGTGCTAACGGTTTGCTATGGCAATTTGTCTCCCAAGATACAACGACTATGACTTGTGATAGGATCACTCCAAATCACAAGTCCTCAAACAACAAAGGTTCAAAGCACTCAATTTGATGAACAACAAATGCTCTCAAATTCCACTAAAAATTTGATAATGATTTCGAAAATCTGTGTTAAATCAAATGGGTTCATGTTGGTTATATAGTAGACCAAAAATCATGTCCAAAGGACACCATTTGGAGGCACCATTTGGCCAAAAATCGCACCCCAAACATCAATGGACATACTATTTAAAACATTTGAAACATGGCTCGATCGATCGAGCACCCAGCTCGATCGATCGAGCTCCTGTAGCAACCAAAAAACAAAGTTCTGGTCCGCTCGATCGGTCGAGTATTTTGCTCGATCGATCGAGCAAGTTTTAAAATTTTAATTCATTCACATCAACACGTTTTCCAACAGAAGATAGTCTCACGAGTCTACTCAAAGTTTAATTTTATAGAAAATTGTAAGTGAACTTTTGTTTTGACCGTTTTTAGCAAATTCAAAATTTGTGTTGGGGAAGGAAATTTAATATTACGACTATAAGTAATGTGGGATGAATCATAATTTTTAATTATTCATCATTCACCATTTACTTATCTCATCCCATAAATAGTATCAAAAATTGCCTAGAGTAGAAGGATATTAATATTATGACTTGTCCTAGTTGTCATGAACATGACGACGGTTATTTTTCATAGTAACGGTTGGGATAACAATCTCGGTAGAATGGGTACATAAATTGGATCTGACTTTTGAAATGTTTGGAATGGTTTGGCTAAATTAAATGGGGATTTTCTATGCTATTTCATGGTGTATACTGCCTCATGGGTTATTTGAGTGATCCAAATTTAATTTGGGGAATGAGAACCATTCCCCAACTCCCCGAATTAAATTTGGGTCAATCATTTAGATACATGGGGTAATACCCCATGAAGTAGGATAGAAAATCCATTAAACGTATATGGATGGATAAAATATTGCTTTTTTTTTCCCGGAACTGATTTGGATAGGCCACATGTTTAATTGGACCAAAACGAACACGACACCAATTTATAATGTGGGGGAAATTCGATGATGCTACAATCAGCATCAAGAACTGAAAATCATTTGTGACATTATCTCACATTTTACCCTAAGGGTGGCATCGAAATCCCCTTAGTAAAAACCGTAAGGGTGGCGTCAAATATCTCCTAGTTTGGAGTTATTCATGTATGCTCTTAGTGAAAACCCTAAAGGTGGAATCAAATTTCCCTTAGGTTGTGTTTGGATTGAGTGATTTGATTTGGAGAAACGTATTTGATTTGGGAAGTGATTTGAATAATGGATTTGAAATGACAACCATCTTGGGTGTATTTCAAATCCATAATTATCATTACATCCTAAATTAAGAAATGGATGGATTTGAAATACACCCAAAATAAATTCATCCAAACAAACAAATGGATTTGAAATTCATAGCTTCAAATCCTTCCGTACGAATGGATCCTTAGTTGAGAGGTATTCATGTGTGCTTGTCGGTGACGGTGGATTGAACCATATAAATAATCCTTGTCCATTCATATGCTCGTGGGATTTCTTTGCTGGACCTACTCATGACCGCCACAAATCACCTACGGATAAACTTGGATAAAGGAACAAAACGCATGTTTGGGGTTTTTGTCACAAGTCACGTCAAATTCTTTGTTTTCGAATATTGCCAAATTAAATATGGAAGCATCTTATGAATACTATTTTTGGGCAACATACATAACAAGGGCCACGGGTTTGACTGGGTGCACTCGGTGTTTGGTGCACCCAAGACACATACATGTGTATCTATATGTATGTATGGATACACGTGTCTTGGGTGCACCCAAGACAAATCCCAAGGGCCACGGATATTGTCAGGGCATTTTGTGTTAATGTCAGGGCATTTTTCAGAAATTTATTATTTTGTCCTTATTAGTTCAAGTCTTCTAGAATCAATTTTTTAATTTCCCACAACACCCTCCCGATTTATTCTTAAACCCAATTAAACCTAACCCGAAATCATTTCCTCACTCATTCCCGCCCGCCTGCATCGTGTGGTGCATTCCAAACACTTTCTTCTTAATTCTCCTCTCAAATCTACTGAATTTTTCAAATGTTATTTGATTACATGTCAACATCTGAAGAATCTCAGGTATTTATTGTGATTTAAATGTGTTCATGTTATGTGTTGCATTATTTTTCATAGGAACCTGCAGTGCATGATTAGTTGTAATAATCTACTCTTAATATGTGTATCCGAGAAGCTTAATCAACTCTTATTCCATGCACTCATCAGATCTAGCCCATTCTTCTCGTACCGTCTGTTGAAATAATTTGTAATTCTAAGAGTCATGTTATAGGTGGTCAAGGATTATATTTATTATGGCTTTGGAATTTGCAATTGGAGTTAAATTAAGGAGTCTAGTGGTCATGAAAATTTGTATAAATTAGACTACTTTGTAGTCCAATAATATCATTAGAATTATAAAAAAAAAACATAGAGCCAAATCTCTTTAGTCTTCTTCTACTGTGCCATAAATTTGGTATCAGAGCCACTGAGGAAAAATATTGTGGGGTCTACCACCAAGGTTGGATCACTATGTAGCAACAATCGAAGAATCAAATGATCTTTCCAAGCTGTCAATGTTCGTATTGATGAGCTCTCTTCAATCGCATGAAGAAAGAATTAACTGACCTTCAAACCAACTTTTGGAGCAAGCGTTTTTTATCCAAAAGAGAAATCAAAATGATCAACAAAATTGGGAAAGAAAAGATCCAGAAAAAGTGGAGCAACAACAGAATTCTAATGATGGTCCTTATTGCATGATATGCGATAAAACTAATCATAATTCAAAGGATTGTCGTTTCAAGTATACAAGATGTCGGATTCCAATGTTTTATAGATGTATAAAGGCAGAAAACAAATCCAATGATATTGGTATGTCGGCAGTGGTTGTACACATGACTAGCAACATCGGCAATTTTCTGCAGATCGACAGAAATTTCTCCACCAATGTGAAACTAGGAGATGGATCAATTCAAAAAATCCAAGGAAAATGAACAATCAAAGTTTACACCAAACAAGGTACCAAAAAGCTTATTCCTGATATTTTTTATGTGCATAATCTTGCGCAAAACTGTTAAGTGTCGGGTAGCTTATTCGAAAAGGATATTCAGTTCACGTTGATGGTAACACTTCATAATTGTTGACAAGAAAAAAATTTGATTGTGGGAAAAATTCAAATGGACAATAATAAAGTTGTTCGTCTCATTATGCCGGTTAAAAAAAATTGATATTCCAAAAGCTGAAACTTCAAGTGATGTTTTGGAACAATCATTCACTCATAGCCTTGACTCACAACCAAGTCCGAAAGAAAACGAGTCAATCAATGAAGCAGTTGATTCAGAAACTCAGGTAAAAAAGTTTCAATCCTTGTAAAAGGTTTGTGACACTAACGATGTTACATTGATCTCTTGTGAGCGTCAATTTTCCAAAAACCAAACGGATTATGCTAATTTGGTCAAGCAATGGAAGGAAAAACTTCTGTTGAAAAGAATAAATGGAATAGTGCATTTCAATTGAAGAAGAATCACAAGACAAAAGATGAAGTTCGTGTATCAATCAAAAGGAAGAAATATCGACGAGGTGTAAAGAAACATGCTCAACAAAGTGAAGTTGGTGACAATTAAACATTTGGATCAATGACTCAAATTAAGTCAACCCCAACAACTCCTAAAGCTGCATCAGTTGAAAATTACAAATTAAGGGGATTGTTGAAATATTGTAATTCTAAGACTCATGTTATACCAAGTGCCAAGAATCATGTTCTAAATGGTCAAAATATTAAATTTATTATGGCTTTGGAATTTACAACTGTAGTTAAATTAAGGAGTTTAGTAGTCATGAAAATTTGTATAAATTAGACTACTTTGTAGTTCAATAATATCGTCAAAATTTAAATAAAAAAACATAGAGCCAAAGCTCTTTAGTTATCCGATGTGCCAACATCGTCTCCCTCTACATCATAGCTCATTCAATACGAAGTCAATATTGTTGCCTCGAAAATGTGACAGCGTGAAATATGCCACCCTTTCCCAGCAAAAGTAGTCCACAGAGTTCAAGTACGCTTTCCTGCACTCACGAAAGAACAGTTAGAAAAAATAAAATAATTATATATATATATATATATATATATATATATATATATATCTATATTGTATTCTTATGAGAGAAAATAACAAAATTTAAATAAGAAAAATTACACCAACAGAATGTACTATATATAGAAAAGTTAAATTTAATATGCATGCACGGATCGCGTGCCAAATATCACTGGTATAACTAATGTCACAATAGTTGGTTTCTTAGATTATTTATTTTTCAAGTTTAGTTAGTTTTTATATAAAACTACGAACAATTATATTGAAAATATTTGCAATTATTTTGTTATAATTTGTTATTATTGTTTGAATAATATGTGATTTGTTATAAATAATGATGCAACTATATTAAATATAGGGATTATTGTATTTATACCACTCGACTTTTGTAATGCCTCGGATTTGTTATGGAGTAATTTTGAATAATTACAGTACGATATGGACTCGGGTTCGGGTTGAACCGAGGGAAATACTCACATACATGAAATGAATAGTAGAGATATGACAAGAAAAGAAACATGATGCACTAGATGTAGTGCATATGAATCATTGGATTAAATCAAGTGTAGTAACATATCAAGCAACTTGTACTAGTGTGCATTTGAATTTAAGTTCATATGCATGTACATGTAAATTAGCATTTGAATTGCTAGAAATGTCATGTGAATTTGACTATACATTAACCATGCATGTGAGAGGAATTACATGTAAATGTGCATTTGGAGTTAAAGGTGATTTTATAAATGAATATCAGATTTTAAACACACAATTCACCTAAACTCACCTACAAATCTCTACAAATGCTCTTTTGAATCCCTTGGTGTCTTTGCTTGGTTCTAGCTTAGAAGCATGGTCAAAATGAAGTATGTGGTAAGGAGAATTTACATGCTCTAATTTTTGTAGTGAGTTGATCTATTAACTTAGCATGATAGTTGTTATGCAAGTTAAGAAGCATGTGATTTAGTTGAAGGAATATGGAATTCATATGTTGTTAAAGTCAATGAATTGAGTTGTAGTGATATGGAAATATGTTTAAATGAAGGTATAACATCCAAATCTCATGTTTGCATGGGAATTTTTGAGTTGTAGGAGATGCACCATGAGGATAAGCTCAAAATCGCCATTGTTCTACAATTCTGTTGTCGACCGATCGATCGGTAGGATCGTACCGATCGATCGGTAGAAACAGGGGAAGTAAGGCGGTGTAGGTACCGATCGATCGCTGGAAGCGACCGATCGATCGGTGAAAGTCGTAGCATTTTTGAGAAAATCAGATTTTGGAGCGATCGATCGCTAGCTTCTGACCGACCGATCGCTAGGGTTCTTTGTTTGGACCGATCGATCGCTAGAGTGACCGATCGATCGGTAGACTTAAAATGTTGAACAACATTATTTTATTGTGGAAATGAATAGTTCAACCTCTTTTAACAAGATATTGTTGGTATTGTTGTAACATCATCACAGGAGACAGGGCAAAGAGGCAATTAACCATTGACGACCGAGTTATCTGGTTTGTGTCGCTTTACAGGTACGTGTTGGCGTACGGAGTATAGATATGATGTGATAATGATGTTATGGTTTTGATATCATATGATTTATGTTATCTTTATGTCATATGATTGGTAGTATCATATGCATGTGCATACATGGATTTCATATGATTGAGTGGATGCCTTGATAGATATGTGTATATGCTTTGGTGCGATCATTGCCTTGATAGATATGCCCGGGTTGGTATATGCTTTGGCTGGGGTCGTTGCCACGATAGATATACTACATATGCTCGGTTATGTATTTGAGATATACGCCTGGTTTGGGTATATGCTCGGTTATGTATTTGAGATATACGCCTGGTTTGGGTATATGCTCGGTTATATGTTTGAGATATACGCCTGGTTTGTGTATATGCTCGGTTATGTATTTGAGAGATATACGCCTGGTTTGGGTATATGGTCGGTTATGTATTTGAGAGATATACGCCTGGTTGGGTATATGCTCTGGCTATTATCACAGATGAGCATGGTACTATGATATGTGCTGCTAATATGAAGATGTGATGTGGTTCCACTGACATATTGAGCTGAATAGGCATATCATATGGGGCTCGTGATAATAGGGTGCTTATTGAGACATGTCATGACATAATGCATTTGTTGATGCATGATACATAGCATTCACATTTGATGAATTTATTGTGCTTTATCATTATTGTGATTGTTTTGATATTGCACTGAGATAGTTGTTATCTATACTCGCGTTTTGTGAATGTTTCTGTAGGAATTCATAGACGTGGGAATCGTGAGTCTTATTCCGCTGCGAGGTGAACCACTGCATAGGAGTTGTACTAGATTAGGTTGTTAACTATACATGTAATGTATATGTGAAAAAGTTATTTGGTTTTGTACTAGTGGTTTTGGTACATCTGTAACAACCTATTAGTGAGAAACTCTTAAAAAGTGTATGTTTTTACTTAATTCAGACTCACATATGTATGCTTAATGAAATACATAATGGATTAAGTAACGAGGACCCCACATTAGTGGTGTCAGAGCAGTGGTTCGAGAACGGGATAAACAAGGGTAGAGGAAGTGAGTTAGGGAGTTACCTAATCACTTAAAGGCATGTGATACTGATGATATAGTGTCTGGGAACATGCTTTGTATTTGTATCTGTTATTGTTAACCCTTGTTTTACAGGATGATAGTATGACTTGGTATGAATCCTTATGCGTGACATATGTGATGTTGTGGATGTACCCGTGATTGGTATACCAGATTTCTGTACTATCATTTGGCAGGGGAAACATGATCTATTTCGCGGGAGCTATTCCACTGATTCCGTGGTAATCGTATGTAGGTTGATACCGAATCGGAGGAGTAAGTGCAGTGATTGGAGCGTGAAAAGCAAAGCTTAGCTCCATGTGCAAAGTCAGCCTGTATGAGATTGAGTATCAGACCTAATGATGGACTGGCCGCTGACACATGGGGTGTGAATGGAAGTAAAGATACAGGTTATTGATCACTATATCGAGTTCAAGGGCATTCTTGATATTGCAATCTGTAGTTGCATTGTCAGTTCGACATGTATGGCCTGAATGGGACTGTAAGACTTTACTTTTGATCTGTGGATGGTAAAGGCTAACGCAGTGTGTTGACATTGGGAGATGATACAGATATGGGTTACTTGTTGTACTCAAATGGTACATGTAGCGAATGCGATTCGTGTACAATACTAGTATTCCTTAGGATTGTATTCCACATGGGTAATTGGTGATTTGTGAGATCACCGTGGTGATGATTATCTTGTTAGGGTATCATCTGTGTATGGTTCTCCGGTGTGTATGTGTATGTTGATCTCTATGTTTGTTGTCATGGAGTTGGCAAGGAACATGAAATTGGGAGAGTTCAATGATAGTGGCATTGAGGTGTATTGATGGAGCGGTACAACCGCAGTATGTTCGACTGTTATCAGTTGATGTTGTTCACGTCACTCGTATTTTGGTGACTGGTTAACGGACTGTGTGATCCTTTCTGTGTATTAGCTTCTTGTGTTCGTTCTTGTTGTATTATATGGATTTGAGCATGGAAGTCTTTCAGATTGAAAGAAAATGAGTACCGACGGAGATTGCAGTGATGCAATGAGCATCGGTAAAGATTGTTGTGACGTCTGCACATGTGATCTTTGTGATGGCTAGACAGAGACGTAAATGGTGCGATGTGGCCATGTAGGATATCTGGCGAAGGTATAGGACAATTGGGAATGGATATCATTGTTTTGATATGAACTCCGTCCGATCTATAAGGTTGTCCGTATGGTATGTGGTATATGTGGCAGCCATGGGTGTCTTTGATTGACATGAGATACCCCAAGTGCATACAGTTGTGTATGGAATGTTGCATATGAACAACTAGTTCTATGTTTGTGAACTGTAATTATGAAGTTAAAATTGGTTGGTCTGCTTTGAATAAAGTGTGAGTATCGATGTCGTTGCTGAGAGCATTGAATGTTTGTATGGCTTCTGGATACAGAAAAGGACGTCATAATAGACATCCGTAAATTGATTCTTTAGTGGAACTGTGTTGACAGTTTGTCATATGCTAGATTGTTGTATGACAAGAGTGATCTGTACACGTAAGACCAACAGAGATTGGTTGGCAATGTGAATATCCGGGAAGCATTGAATGTGAATTATTGTCTGATAGCATAGCTTGGTGGCTATGATGTATGGTTCACAAGTCTGATGTTGAATGTCAAAATTATCCAGATTGATAAGAAAGTTTGAGTTTCCGTAGATTGCTTGTACACTGCGACTGTAGTGCTGAGGCAATCAGAGTTCCTGTTGTGTTGTGATTGTACTATGCATTTGCCATGAAATTCACATATTCTTGAGTCAGGATGGGAGATGTATGACTGAGGGGATTATGATTGTGATATGCCGACCTAGTCATGCGATTGGTTTGCATAGTTAATTGGTTTTCATTTTGTGCTCGATAGATGTTGGGTTGATATCTATTGATGGACAGTATGCGAATATGTTTCATGAGGAAACAGTATGGTTGGTATACTACACCATGTAATGGTTAATGAATAGTGGATATGCTAAACCATGTGGTGGTTGATGAATCACATATGGTTATGAGAAGGTTGAAGAAACTCACACGTATGAAGTAGTGTGATGGGACTTGATTTGTCCATGAAATGAATTATCTTTTGAGCTTATTCGTACACATGTGTATGACATTAAAGTTTGTGTCATGTTATAGTGGTACGACCACTATGAGACTGAGTTGACATATACCAGATGGGGGATGGTATTTTGCTATATATATTTGTACTTGAGTATTCTGATATGATATCCTTTGAGCGTACACGGAAAGTGTACTTGGAACATAATACGGTGACAGTATTGTGAAGGTATCATAGGCAATGCTATATGATCTGGCAATTCCTGTGAATCCAATTACAGAGTCATAATGTTAGAATGACCATGAGTAATATGGTACTTTGATTGTCATTCATGTCAATAAGAATGTGTGGATTCTGTGATTTCAGTTGAGTTGGAATTTGTTACCTTCCATGTATTGTTAGATTGGCTATTCCTTTAGGAACCAGAGGTGATAACGATTTGCTGGGAGCAGTCGTGTTTATTATTAGGAATGCATATGCGATCATGTGATATATCTGAGTGATATATTCGATCATGTGATATAGTCGGGTGATATCTTCGATTTTATGATCTATCCGGGTGATATGATAATCCGTATGGATAAGTTCTTGAAGCAGAACGGAATGAGTTATCAGGTACCTGTGATGTGTGGGACTTGTTGGCGTAATACATGTAGCAAGTGAATTGCACATGCGTGGAAAACGTGTCAGTTGGAAAACATGTTGGTTTCCATTGCTACATGATATTTTGTGTTAATCATTAAAGACTCGTTGTAAAAGCTTGTCATACTCAAGATGGTAGTCTTGGGGGAAACAATTGATGCAAATCATGACATTTCCGGTACAGGGGTCAGGATAGGGGAATATTGAAATACGCAAATGGTGTGAATAACTACTATGAGAACATAGTCATTGGGTGAGATAACCATATAAACATATGGACATATGTATTGGACATGACTTTGGTGTACAGTATACATTGCTGACATCTAAGTGTGACGTGGATTACTTTTTGTGGTTTGGACAAGTTGGTGTCCAGTGTTTGTTCTGGACTGGTATCGTGTTCAGTGTTTAATCAAGACTGAGAAGTCTGGCGTGGGAGAGTAGTATACATACGATAGATGGAGATGTTATATCTATCACATTATGTAATGACATACGATAATATCACTTGGTGAAATGTGCGAGCAGGGATGGCTCTGTGCACATTTGGATGTGTAGAATCTGCATGTGACAAGGACCGAAGTACTTGGTTTAGAGTATCTTGTTGATCTCGATATTCTGTGTAAGTTTACACAAGAGTACAGACGAATGGAAACATTCTAAACCGTTATACAATACACAATGCGGGTATGTGTGTTGCTGTGTTTATAAAGTGTGGCATAAGGTGTATGGAAAAGGTGTAATACCAGGATTTGAACCATTGACGGTATTACTATATGGTGATTAGTTGTCCAAGGAAGGACGGATGTATTAGACATTAGACGAACAGATGCTCCATTGGGGATCATTTGGAGGCATCCAGCAGGAATGTGAGTGGGCAGTGACTTGGGTATGGGTATTCACCTTACCATGAGTTGTATGAGTTCAAGTCAATTGATGGCTATTGTTGTGTATAACAGGATCTGTATATGTGCCAATATTCGGACATGATTTCTGGAGTATTCACTGCTACTAGTGAAATGTTTGTCTGTTGATGGTTTTACAACAAGATATACATACTATCTATGCTGGCTGGTGTAGAGTGTTGTGAGCATATGGCTACGTAGACAAAAAGCAAATAGTAACAAGCTGATATACGTGGTATGCGAGAACATGAGTATGCAGTAGTATCCAAAGTGCAATGTCTGGTATGTTTGCATTTGATTTCTTATACTGCTAATCTGGTAAGTATCTGCTAGTTGAGCATGTAGTAGCAGATTTACTTTTGATTATTTGTTCCGGCAAATAATGTTGCATTTATAAAGCATGTTTGTGCAAAGCTTATTTGCCACTATGTTATTATTCCTTGTCGTATTGCTAATAGGGTTGAAGCTTATGGCTTTCTGTATGTGATTCATATGATATATGAGATTCATATGTTGAATATGGAATTTCGAGGACGAAATTCAATGAGTGGGGGAGAATTGTAATGCCTCGGATTCGTTATGGAGTAATTTTGAATAATTACAGTACGATATGGACTCGGGTTCGGGTTGAACCGAGGGAAATACTCACATACATGAAATGAATAGTAGAGATATGACAAGAAAAGAAACATGATGCACTAGATGTAGTGCATATGAATGATTGGATTAAATCAAGTGTAGTAACATATCAAGCAACTTGTACTAGTGGGCATTTGAATTTAAGTTCATATGCATGTACATGTAAATTAGCATTTGAATTGCTAGGAATGTCATGTGAATTTGACTATACATTAACCATGCATGTGAGAGGAATTACATGTAAATGTGCATTTGGAGTTAAATGTGATTTTATAAATGAATATCAGATTTTAAACACACAATTCACCTAAACTCACCTACAAATCTCTACAAATGCTCTTTTGAATCCCTTGGTGTCTTTGCTTGGTTCTAGCTTAGAAGCATGGTCAAAATGAAGTATGTGGTAAGGAGAATTTACATGATCTAATTTTTGTAGTGAGTTGATCTATTAACTTAGCATGATAGTTGTTATGCAAGTTAAGAAGCATGTGATTTAGTTGAAGGAATATGGAATTCATATGTTGTTAAAGTCAATGAATTGAGTGGTAGTGATATGGAAATATGTTTAAATGAAGGTATAACATCCAAATCTCATGTTTGCATGGGAATTTTTGAGTTGTAGGAGATGCACCATGAGGATAAGCTCAAAATCGCCATTGTTCTACAATTCTGTTGTCGACCGATCGATCGGTAGGATCGTACCGATCGATCGGTAGAAACAGGGGAAGTAAGGCGGTGTAGGTACCGATCGATCGCTGGAAGCGACCGATCGATCGGTGAAAGCCGTAGCATTTTTGAGAAAATCAGATTTTGGAGCGATCGATCGCTAGCTTCTGACCGACCGATCGCTAGGGTTCTTTGTTTGGACCGATCGATCGCTAGAGTGACCGATCGATCGGTAGACTTAAAATGTTGAACAACATTATTTTATTGTGGAAATGAATAGTTCAACCTCTTTTAACATGATATTGTTGGTATTGTTGTAACATCATCACAGGAGACAGGGCAAAGAGGTAATTAACCATTGACGGCCGAGTTATCTGGTTTGTGTCGCTTTACAGGTACGTGTTGGCGTACAGAGTATAGATATGATGTGATAATGATGTTATGGTTTTGATATCATATGATTTATGTTATCTTTATGTCATATGATTGGTAGTATCATATGCATGTGCATACATGGATTTCATATGATTGAGTGGGATGCCTTGATAGATATGTGTATATGCTTTGGTGCGATCATTGCCTTGATAGATATGCCCGGGTTGGTATATGCTTTGGCTGGGATTGTTGCCACGATAGATATACTACATATGTTCGGTTATGTATTTGAGATATACGCCTGGTTTGGGTATATGCTCGGTTATGTATTTGAGATATACGCCTAGTTTGGGTATATGCTCGGTTATATGTTTGAGATATACGCCTGGTTTGGGTATATGCTCGGTTATGTATTTGAGAGATATACGCCTGGTTTGGGTATATGCTCGGTTATGTATTTGAGAGATATACGCCTGGTTTGGGTATATGCTCTGGCTATTATCACAGATGAGCATGGTACTATGATATGTGCTGCTAATATGAAGATGTGATGTGGTTCCACTGACATATTGAGCTGAATAGGCATATCATATGGGGCTCGTGATAATAGGGTGCTTATTGAGACATGTCATGACATAATGCATTTGTTGATGCATGATACAGAGCATTCACATTTGATGAATTTATTGTGCTTTATCATTATTGTGATTGTTTTGATATTGCACTGAGATAGTTGTTATCTATACTCACGTTTTGTGAATGTTTCTGTAGGAATTCATAGACGTGGGAATCGTGAGTCTTATTCCGCTGCGAGGTGAACCACTGCATAGGAGTTGTACTAGATTAGGTTGTTAACTATACATGTAATGTATATGTGAAAAAGTTATTTGGTTTTGTACTAGTGGTTTTGGTACATCTGTAACAACCTATTAGTGAGAAACTCTTAAACAGTGTATGTTTTTACTTAATTCAGACTCACATATGTATGCTTAATGAAATACATAATGGATTAAGTAACGAGGACCCACAACTTTGACGTAATTACAGAAGCCTCCCCTATGGTTTGAAAAATTACAGAAACCTTCCCTGAAGTTAAGTTAAACAATACAGATAAGTTCTGTTGTTAGTAAAATAAACGGTCGCTACAGAAAAACCTCCCCTAATTTTTAATGAAAACCCCAAATTGCACATGTGCAATTTTTACCTCTATTCTGACCTAAATTTTTAGAGGGGTGTCTTTGTAAGGGGATGTCTTTGTAATTTTTGTATTTTTTAGGGGACGTGATCGTAATGAAATCATTATTTTATATTTCAAATTGTTTATTTCAAATATAATTATTACTTATTCAAACTTTTTTTATGTTCTTAATAATTTTAGTTTTTTTTTCATTTTATTCAATCTCTTAAAATGTCAATACATACCATAAAAAATCAAAATATATATATCATTTAAAATGTTTTGTTAGAAATAGTTAAATCGAATTGAAAGTCAAATTAAAAAATAATATGTTCGATTATCACTTTTTTATTGACTTCAATAAATATTGGTTAGCCAAAAAATATCGTGAAAGCTAGATAATATATAATAATCGTGCTTTCAATAAATGGTTTGAAATATAAATAATACATGATATTAAACGAGATAAAAATCTAAACTTTGAAAACAAACTACACAAATACGAATTCAACTAAGGGTGATCATTCAGTCAAAATCAAACCGAATTTATAAATACTGAACCGACTGAATTTGTTTTTCAACAATTGATCTGATTGATTTTTACATTAAATCGAAAAAATTTATTCGATAAACCATCAATTGTCATTAAAGATCATGGCCTAAAACGTATTATTTAACTTCAACATCTAAACATATAATTGTCTAAAAGATATTTGGCTAAACTTATTTTAAATCGCTCATAAGTTGTGAAGTCTTATATTAATAATAAGATGTTAAGATATTTGGATAAACTTATTTTAAATATGTTAAAGATGTTTATGTGTTTGATATTACAAGATCTTTTTTATCAACATAATTACAAAAAAAAATGATACTATGAGAATAATACAAGTAGTTAATTCTTGATGTATTTTTTATATATAACTAGTTTTAAAATATTATCATTAATATAAAAATTATTTTATATTTTAAAAATATTTAATAATTAATTCTTTGAAATAAACAAAATAATACGACACAATATGTGGTGCAACTGTAATATGTAGTATATTCTAGGGGTATATATATATATATATATAATATTTTGATAATTTCATATTATATATAGCATATAAAGTGTATCTGTAATGTTTTGATAATTTTATACTACATATATAATAGGGCAAAATCGTCATTTCGTGGGTTTTGTTAATTTTTTTTGACGGTATTACATTAGAGGGGATGTCTATGTAATTTTTTATAGTCGATGAAAAGTTTTTGTAATTAGGTCAAAATCAAGGAGTTGTAAATGTAATTATTCTTTAAATATATTATAATTAATGATAATGTGCGCATTTATTAATTCTGAAAGTGGATGGAATATGACAGTTATGGTATAAATTTACCGAAATAACTTTTTATGAAATGAAAACAGATATTTTTCATAGTTTTTTTTGTTTTTGTTTTTTGTGTTGGGTGAATAATGTGGCGGTATATTTATTTATAAAATAATAATAATATAAACCTTAAATTATAATAATAATATAAACCTTAAATTATAATTGTATTTCAAAAAATTCTATCACAATACAAAAACAAAACCTATTAATCTATTAAAAACACAAGCTCCTTTATAATTTAAAATATAAACAATTTAAATAAATAGAAAACTAAAAAAATTATTATATTTTATAATTCGAATAAATAAAAAACAAAAAATTATTATAAAACAAAGTAATTTTTATAAATATTTATTGTAATAAAAAAACAAATTATATAAACATAATCGATTGTACGTGTATGCAACGCGTGTAGGGGTTGCTAGTATTGATTGTGGATAATATAAACCTTGATTATTTAACTCACAAAAAATGAAAAAATAATAATGTTTTATGTATTTTTGAGCAACTATTACAATTAATTGGTTAAGGGAACGAAAACTTGAACACAAATTTTTTTAAGGTAATTACGATTGGTGTCATATGGGATAAAGACGAGACAAAGATAATATTTTATGTTGATTGTGTAATGTGGATACTTTGTCCATTATATTATTTGTTGCTGTAAACAGATGCTCCTTTGTATAAACGCACTCTCATCACCTCTCTTCTCTTCAGACCACGTCCCCCGAAAAGACAAGCACACCCGCATCGTCTCTGTCTCTAATCTCTCTACATGGATCCATACAAGGTATTGATTTTGATTCACTTTCAGCATTCTTCATGTTTCAAGAAGTTATTGTTTGATCTTGTTTTAGTTATTATTTATCCTTCGGTTGAATTTTAATCTTCGCGTTCCTGGAGATTGATTTATTAATATATTTCTGCTAATAAATTTGAGTAATGATATGATTCTGATTTCAGGAGAAATAGTTTTGTTATTATTAAGGTTTTTTGATTTTTGATGTGTTGATTGTAGTACCGTCCGTCCAGCGCTTTCAATTCACCTTTTATGACCATGAATTCAGGAGCTCCGGTGTGGAACAACAACAACTCCTTGACTGTGGGAACTAGAGGTATTTCTTTGATTTCGCTTTTCACTAGCCTTTTGGAATCGTCCTTATTTGTGTTAATTTTTGGCAGTAGAGTTTTGATATACTTACGGTACATCTTGATAGTTTTGTTTTGATTTGTTGTGTTTTTTATGTTTCCGTAAGTTACTAGGTCAAAATTTGTTTGTGTATTCAGTTTTAATTTTTTACGTTTGGGACAGAATTCCTAGTTATGTCATTCCTGTCTAGATTTTGATTGAAGTTTTTTTTAATAATTACATTTCCATACTATGTGGGGTGTGTGTGTGGGGTGGGTAGCTGGGCCAACGGCCTTCGCTGAAGTTTTCTGTCTTCAAAATGTTGATAGGTTGCCTTTTTTGGCGTTCACCTGAATAATACGATAGCATATTGGGATCCTAGTCAACAGTTCCCAAGAATAAAAATAAAAAGAAAATTACAGTAGTAAATCGTCCTCTTATTTTACCTTGTTTAGCTCTTTGGCACTGTAAATGTGTTCTTTAGGTTTATATGATCAGTTACAACCTACCACTTGCAAATGCCAGCGTCAACTCAAAGCACTTTAATGTCATTACAATGCTTTGCTCTTTTTAAGGGGTCCTTGTTCTTTTCACCTAATTCTAAGACAGGGTCTTCCAGAAATAAATGAATTCTTCTGCGTTGGACCATGTGAATTTACATTATATGTGCAAGCTTGCTGTCCGTTTGCTGTGCCTGGAACTATTGATCTATTTGATTGTATGATTAAACTGTCTAGCTTGCTTGCATGGTGCATATTTTATATATGTAGAGATCATCTGTCTCCCTGTGTACATCATCGAGGTGAAACCTGAGATTTTAGGTGTCCTAATGCAAGATTCTCCAACTTGATAGGCCCAATCCTCCTTGAAGATTACCATTTGGTGGAGAAACTGGCTAATTTTGATCGTGAGAGGATCCCAGAGCGTGTTGTCCATGCTAGAGGTGCCAGTGCCAAGGGTTTTTTTGAGGTCACTCATGATATTACTCACCTTACTTGTGCTGATTTCCTCCGGGCTCCAGGAGTTCAGACGCCTCTTATTCTTCGATTCTCCACTGTCATCCATGAGCGTGGAAGCCCTGAAACCCTCAGGGATCCCAGAGGCTTTGCAGTGAAATTTTACACCAGAGAGGTAAAAACTGGAATTTTCATGTTCGCTCTAGGAAATCTGGTCTTCAGAAGCCAGGTTGTTTTAATTTTTATATCTTAATTGGATGGGTGACATCAATTTAAATGCACATCTACCCAGTGAGATTCTTGAAACCTTTTTTTTCCTTTTCTTTTTGCTTCCTCCCATGTATTGAACTTTGAATTAGCTTGTATGTGCGAAGAGAAATTATGGATTGATACTACATCTTTTTCAATCATATGGTGGTTGTAAGTGGTATTACTTGGTTATTACCATGTGGAAAGTGTACATTTGAAAATAAAATTTTCATTTTAAGAAGTAGAATATTATTTGTTAGACTTTTTTTTTTTTTTTAAATTGGATATTGAAATCAAGACGGGAGTATTATTACAGTGGAATTGTTAAACACAGAAGTAAATTGGGGAAAAAGGTGTTACTCAATATTCAACACGAAAAATTGACTTATGTCAATTTCTTTTCATGGATGCAGGGGAACTTTGATTTGGTGGGAAACAACTTCCCTGTCTTTTTTATACGTGATGGAATGAAATTTCCAGACATGGTTCATGCATTGAAACCCAATCCAAAGTCCCACATACAGGAGAACTGGAGAATCCTGGACTTCTTCTCCCACCATCCAGAGAGTTTGCATATGTTCACATTCCTCTTTGATGATCTGGGCGTTCCACAAGATTACAGGCACATGGAGGGCTCTGGTGTTAACACTTATACTCTGATAAATAACGCTGGAAAAGTACATTATGTGAAGTTTCATTGGAAGCCTACGTGTGGAGTGAAGTGTCTATTGGAGGAAGATGCTATTAAGGTCGGAGGAGCTAACCACAGCCACGCCACCCAGGATCTCTATGATTCAATTGCAGCTGGCAACTATCCAGAGTGGAAACTTTTTATTCAGGTTATTAATCCTGATCATGAAGACAGATTCGACTTTGACCTACTTGATGTAACCAAGACTTGGCCTGAGGACATCCTACCCTTGCAGCCTGTCGGGCGCATGGTGTTGAACAAGAACATTGATAATTTCTTTGCAGAGAATGAACAGCTTGCGTTTTGCCCTGCTATTGTTGTCCCTGGAATTCACTATTCTGATGATAAGTTGCTTCAAACTAGGATATTTTCTTATGCCGATACTCAAAGACACCGTCTTGGGCCAAACTATCTGCAGCTCCCAGCTAATGCCCCCAAATGTGCCCATCACAACAATCACCATGAAGGTTTCATGAACTTCATGCACCGTGATGAGGAGGTATGATGGTTCAGTTTCGGTCTGTTAATAAGCGGAATTTAATTGTTGAATTTACTTGCTGCTTCGTTATAATCCTGTATTGTTGATAGAAGCTTCTTGAAACTCATCCTTACTCCTTTTTTCTCATGCTCTCTAGGAAGAACAGGGGGGGTGTCTATTTACTTTTTAAAAACCAAACTCTGGCCAACTGGGTTTTAAATGGCATAATTCTGTCAAGTCGAGTGTATTTCCTTTGGCATGTTCTTCAATCACTTAAATTGTTCAGATATATGATCAGATATTCTGGCTTGTTTCAGGTAAACTATTTCCCATCAAGGTACGATCCTTGTCGCCATGCTGAAAGGTACCCCATCCCTCCAGTGGTGCTGTCAGGGAAGCGGGACAGGGTATTTCTTCTCAGTTTGCTTGATTCTTTCGTTTAATGTTTTGTTCTCTAATTTCTATCGCGACTTAAAAAGTGCTTAATGGTTTGGTGTTACAAATAAGTAGTTGAAAGGAACAAGTCACGTTTTGATTGGTGTCTAGAATTAGTTTGGGGTTCACTGAGGAGAGTTTGATGCCTAACTATCGTGATTTAAAAAGTGCTTAATGATTTGGTGTTATAAAAAAGTAGTTGAAAGGAACAAGTCACGTTTTGATTGGTGTCTAGAATTAGTTTGGGGTTCACAGAGGAGAGTTTGATTCTTAGGCATCAGATGATGGTGGATCCTCAACTCCAATCCCTAGGGTTATTTAATAAACAAATTGTAATCTCATTTTAGTAATCTAGTGGCGGTAGAGGAGAAAATTTGAGAATGCAAGCGGTGAACATACGAGAGCCAAGAATTTTTTATTAGAGATAAAATGTATGTGCAACATATTTCATGTTTGTCTTTGTTGTCTTTGTGACGAAGCTCAATGGATAATGGGAATTATAACGACGAGCCAAGGAGCAGAGTTCAAGCTCCACTTTTGTCCTCGATCTCTAATTATTAGAGGACACAGAAAATCTAAGCTGACACTTGAAAAATATAAGAAGTTATGTAATCAACTTGTCCGGCTGTGTGTTCTTGTTCAAGTTTGATCGTCTAGACAAGGGACACGCATGATTTGTTTGCTCGTTCAACAGTTAAAATATTATTTTCTGAAAGGTCTCCACAAGGGGTATAATTTTCATTCCTGATCATATTACGAATCCAGCCCTGATAGGTATTTGTGTATTTGAAACTCTGTGTATGTCCAATTAAATCTATCAGCTGAATCAGTATCATTATAGTGAAGACTGAGTGTGGCCAAATATATCTCACATTGGCTTCTAACATACTAATGCAGATTTGCATTCAGAAGGAGAACAACTTTAAGCAACCTGGAGAGAGATACCGTTCCTGGGAGCCAGACAGGTACTCACACCCTCTTCGTGTAAAGTGTTGTCTGAGTACATGGAAGTTTATTAATTGATAATCGCGTGTAAAGTGTTGTCTGAGTACATGGAAGCTTGGTAATTGATAATTGCATCTTCTTTTCCAGGCAAGAAAGATTCATCCGTCGATGGATTGATGCACTATCTGATCACCGTCTCACTCATGAGATCCGTAGTATTTGGGTTTCATACTGGTCTCAGGTACAATTCTTGTCCTTATTAGTGTTAACATTAATGGATACAGAGGAAGTTCGGTTAACTAATCTGGTCGACTCTGCCTTAATTGTTGTGCATTTACCGGTTTTGTATACTGCTGCAGGCCGACAAGTCTCTTGGTCAGAAACTCGCTTCCCGTCTTAACGTGAGACCAACAATGTAGAGAGTTGTGCATATATATATATATATATATATATATATATATATATATATATATATATTGTAATGAAGCAAAACATAGATGATCACAATACCTGATGTTTCAATAAATTGGGATTCTATGCTATATGTGAGATTCTTTTGTTTCGTTAAATGGTTGTTATTGCGCTTCACTCTTCGGCCCTTTTCTATTTTTTCATGGAAACGACGTTTTTTTAGATATACGTGTGCCTAATAGAGGTCGTTGGAGTTGTGAGATTGAAATATGGGTCCAAATTGATCCATCTGCCACTTGGCCACTTTGATGTGGTTGCCTTGCATAGCCAGTCGAGTTCGAGTGTCAAAGTCTTGTGTTTGTCCCAATCTAGCAACAGTGGAAAATGTCACGACCAAAACTTACAAAAATTGAGGAAGTATGTATTTATATGTTTTGAAAGAAAAGAAACAGCGTAAATAAAATTAGATAAATGTATATTACAAATAAAATGGCTAAAGTTTTCACTAAGGCAATTGAAATTATGTTGATCCGGAATATGTCCACTATGATAAGTTTTGTTATCCTGAAAGCTACGATGCACGGACATTGACACGGGACACTGACACGACACGTACATATATATATATATATATATATATATATATATATATATATATATATATATATATATATATATATATATATAACAAGTACTAGAAATTCACATTTTTTAAATTCTAAAACCATGTAAAATTAACAAAAATATTCTTACCAAATTCAAGAAACATGTAAATAAATGCATGTCACTGTAATCATCATAATATCACTCATACTAACACCAAATACATATTACTTTAATTAATATAAAGTTTAACAAACACGTCCAAATAAAAAATAACACCAAAAATATTCTTACCAAATTCAAAAATAATATATATAAATGTATGTCACTGAAATTATCATAGTATCACTCATACTAACAACAAATATATATCACTTCAGTTAAATAGGGTTTAAGTAATACCTCTAAATTTTATTTTACCCAAAAACTTTTTAAATTGTACAATTATCACCCAAAAGTGTCATTTTTTTTGTGTCAGACACGTCCATCAGCCATGTTCGACACATGTGTCCGATTTTCAAAGGAGTGCCCCACAAGTGTCCGATTTTATTTTATTAATAAAATAATAGATACGCCACCTGGTGTGTCCGAGGAGTGTCCGAGAAGTGTCTGACACTGCACCGAATGATTTTTAGGAGAGTCCGTGCATCATAGCCCGAAGTCCCAACTCCCAAATCTAGATTGTGATTAGGCTTCAAGCGTCAAATTAATGTTTTTAGCTACACAAATCAATATATTATTGATGTTTAATAAACCCCTTCTAAGATTTATTCATATAATTTTCATCTCAATTTATTGACAGAAAAACTCAGGATTTGTGGGTTGAATTAGTGATCCGCCTTAATTTAGTGGTGAAAACGCACCCCCAGAAAATATATATATATATATATATATATATATATATACTGTATCGATTTAATAGCAAAGTTGGCACAGCTCAGCTCAGTGTTTCTTGCTTGTGATGTGTTTTTTTCCACTATTTATGTGTGTGAAGTTCACGGCTATGCAGATGCTTTATTTAATCATGATAAAAAATCTAATAAATAGTATTTACTAATAATTATCATATTTTGTATCATAATTAAAATATTATTTTTATGCTTTTCTGAAGGTTTGATGGTTAAGAATATTGAGTGATAAAGTACTCAATATTTTGATATTATATTATATTGGTCTTATTTTTTATAATTTATTTTAAATTATAGTTTTTTATTTTTTAAAAAAATTTTATTTCCTTAAATTAATTTTATTTTTAGAATAATTTTTTATTAAAATATATGCAGAACTATAATATTGGTTATTATTTTATGCATATATGCCAATTAAATATTTTACATATTTTTTATAATTAATTATTTAAAAAATTTATTTTCGCCACCCTAATTTATTTCTTGCTCCGTCCTTGAGAGAGAATGAGAGAGAGACTATGTAGCATTGAGTGTAGATTTCAGGATAATAAGAATATGATTTTGGTATGTTGGATAGATTTGGAGTCCATTATTGACTTTAGGCTATTTAGTTGATTGTTTCCACTAGCTACACCACGTTGTTTTAGGCACTACACGATCACACAAATTAAAACTTATACTTATATTTTGTTAACATAAAAATAATACATATATCAGAGAAAAGCCAATTAACAAGTACATCAAATTTCAGAAATACCAGCAAACATAAAAGTAACCACCACTGGAAACTCCATTACAAGACAAGCGCCTCCACCGATTTATACTTATATTTATAACAATGGCACACAACGACTTCTTATTATCTTACACACGTTTATATATTTCAATAGTTTATTTGTTGCTAGCAGATCAATTTTGTTGAAATCCTAAATTTACCTGTGTTGTCTATTTCATTGAATTTAGGAAATTTGCACATGGAAGGCGCATGTAAGGGGTCAATCTGAGATTTCAACAGAATTGCTTATCAAAAGCCATAAGAATACTGTACAAGTGTAGTAGCTCAAATAGATGTGAAAATTGAGGTAAAGCTACATGATTTTGGTATGTTTGATAGTTTGGAGTCCATTATTGACTTTAGGCTTACCTTTGTTGATTGTTTCCCATTAGCTACCCCACATTGTTTTAGGCACTACACGACCACACAAACATTAATTGAGAGCGTAAATTGTAATTTTAAATTTTAATGTAATTGACGCATGAGAGAGAATAGGGAACAAAAGAACGGAGGATATGGGTGAGAATAAATTTGGGAAGTAAGGGGTATATGTGGAAACAAGTTGAAATACATGGGTTATGTCGTGGTCCTCAAAGATACTATATTAAGGGCATCTCAACTATTGATCTGGCTTACTCAAGTATTAGATGTGTCATATCAATAATTCAGTACACGTGTAAGAGAAACATTATTCAAACTTCCTACTGATACTTAATTTTTGTTCCAACTCCCTATCTTAATAAAATGACTATGATACCCCTCAATTAAAATATAAAAATTTTACTTTTGAAAAATCAATACAGTATAATATGAAACCTACATAATTTTGGTACAAGTTATACGTGAAATTTGTATGAAATCTATACAATTTTGGTGCAAGTTACACATAAATTGATATTAAAGCTATACTATTTTCGGTGATTATTATACGTGAAGTTGGTATGAAACATATTCAAGGTTGGTACTAGTTACACGTGAAGTTGGATTGGAACCTATACAATTTTGGTACTAGTTGCACATGAAATTTGTATGAAAAATATATTATATTCAGTACTTATTACACGTGAAATTGGTATGAAACCTATATTATTTATGTACTAAGTATACATAAAATTTGTATGAAACATATATAATTTTGGTACTAATTACGAATGAAATTGGAACGAAACCTATACTATTTTCGATACTTATTACATATTAAATTGGTATGAAATCTTTACAATTCTAGTACTAGTTACACGTTAAATTGATATGAAACCTATACAATTTTGGTACAAGTTACACGTGAAATTGGTATGAAATATATACAATTTTGGTACTAGTTACACATGAATTTGGTATGAAACCTATACAATATTGGTACTAGTTACACATGAAATTGGTATGAACATATACTATATTTGGTATTACACTTGAGGTTGGAATGGAACCTATACAATTTCGGTACTAAGTTACATCAAATTGGTATGAAACCTATATAATTTTGGTACTAATTACGAAAGAAATTGGTACGAAACCGATACTATTTTCGGTACTTATTACATATGAAATTGGTACGAAATCTTTATAATTCTGGTAGTAGTTACACATGAAAGTGTGAAACATATAAAATTTGGTACAAGTTACACGTGAAATTGGTATGAAACCTATAATATTTTCAGTGCTTATTACACGTGAAGTTGGTATGAAACACATACAATTTTGGTACTAGTTATACATAAAGTTTGTATGAAACATATACATATTGGTACTAGTTACACATGAAGTTGCTATGAAACATATACTATATTCGGTACTCATTACATGTGAAGTTGGAACGAAACTTGTACAATTTCGGTAATAAACTTATACTATATTTGGTACTCATTACACGTGACGTTGGAATGAAACCTATACAATTTCGGTACTAAGTATACATCAAATTGGTATAAAATCTATATAATTTTGGTACTAATTACGAATGAAATTGGTACGAAACTTATACTATTTTTGGTACTTATTACATATGAAATTGGAACGAAATCTTTATAATTCTGGTACTCGTTACACATAAAATTGGTATGAACATATACAATTTTGGTATATGTTACACGTGAAATTGATATAAAACCTATAATATTTTATGTACTTATTACATGTGAAGTTGGTATAAAACACATACAATTTTGGTACTTGTTACACATGAAGTTGGTATGAAACCTATATAATATTGGTAATAGTTACACATGAAATTGATATGGAACATATAATATATTCGGTACTTATTATAAGGAAACATATACAAATTCGGGTACTAAGTATACATCCAAATGTGTGTTTGCGCCCATTTTGGATTTCATAGCATAGCTAAATGCATTTTGCCCCAATTTTGGTAATGGTTATAAATAAAATTTGTATTCAAAACTTAACTAAAACATGAAATTGGTATTAGCCGGTACAATTTTGGTACTATTTACATATGAATTTGGATAAACCTAAACAATTTTGGTACTAGCTACACTTGCAATTGGTATTAAAACATATATAACTTTGGTACAAATTACACTTGAAATTCTTATTAAACATATACAATTTTGGTACTAGTTACATTTGAACTTGGTATTAAACATATACAATTTTGGTACTAGTTACACTTGAAATTGATATTTGACCTATTCAATTTTGGCACTAGTTACAAATAAATTGGTATTAGACATATACAATTTTGGTACTAGTTGAAATTGGTGTTAAACATATATAAGTTTGGTACTAGTTACACTTGACATTTGTATTAAACATATACTTTTTTGGTACTAGTTACACATAAAATTGTTATTAAACATATAAAATTTTGGAATTATTTATACATTAAGTTGGTAATAAACTTCTATAATTTTGATACTAGTTACTCTTGAAATTTGTTTTAAACCTATATAATTTTGGTATTAGTTATACATGAATTGGTATTGTTTGCTTGTTCGATATAGAATATTAACGTCAAAATAGAAGATTCCATAGAAATATCTTTATTTAAGTTTGAATAACGATTGGTTTTGTTTGAAATTGGTAATCTTTGTTTGTTCGATATAGAATAGTTACATCAAAATAAAATATTGTATTATAAATATTGTTAGTTAAGTTTGAATATCAATTGGTGTTGTTTGAAATCGCATATTGTTTAATACCAAAATTGTATAGATTTAATACTAGTTTCAGGTGTTAGTTAAGTTTTGAATACCAATTGGGGTTGTTTGAAATCGGTATTGTTGATTCTATAGAAATATTGTTAGTATATTTAATATCGATATAAAAAATTGATATGTTTAATATGGATTCTGTATGTTTAATATCGATTTCAAATGTAACTAGTACCAAAATTGTATATGTTTAATACCAATTTATTTGTAATTACTACCAAAATTGTATAGGTTTAATACCACTTAAAAGTGTAACTAGTACCAACATTATATAGGTTATACCAATTTCAAGTGTAACTAGTACCAAAATTGTATAGGTTTAATACCAATTTCATGTGTAACTAGTATCAAAATTGTATAGTTTTAATACAAGTTTCATATGTAACTAATACAAAAAATGTATGGGCTTAATAACAATTTCAAGTGTAACTAATACCAAAATCGTATAGCATTAGTACCAATTTCAAATGTAACTAGTACCAAAATTATATATGTTTAATACCGATTTCATGTGTAAATAGTCCCAAAATTGTATATGTTAAATACAAATTTCAAGTGTAACATGTAACAAAATTATAAAAGTTTATTAGCAATTTGATGTATAACTAGTGCCAAAATTGTATATGCTTAATACCAATTTTCTGTGTAAATAGTACCAAAATTATATAGGTTTAATATCAATTTCAAGTGTAACTAGTAACAAACTTGTGTATGTTTAATATCAATTGCATATGTAACTAGTACCAAAATTGTATAGGTTTAATACCAATTTCATTTGTAACTAGTACCGAAATTGTATATATTGAATACCAATTTCAAGTGTAACTAATTGTATAGGTTTAATACTAATTTCATTTGTAACTAGTACCGAAATTGTATATATTGAATACCAATTTCAAGTGTAACTAATTGTATAGGTTTAATACCAATTTCATTTGTAACTAGTACCAAAATTGTATGTCTTTAATACCAATTACATGTTTTAGTTAAGTTTTGAATACAAATTTTATGTGTAACTAGTACCAAAATTGTATAGGTTTAATGCCAATTGCATGTTTTATTATCACCAAATTGTATCGATTTATATCAATTTCATGTGTAACTAGTACCAAAACTGTATATGGTTAATACCAATTTCATGTATAACGAATACCAACATTGTATAATTTAATTCAAATTTCATGTGTAACTAGTATCAAAATTGTATATGGTTAATACCAATTTTATGTATAAACAGTACCAACATTGTATAAGTTTAATACAAATTTCATGTGTAACTAGTACTAACATTTTATATGTTTAATACCAATTTTATGTGTAACTAGTACAAAAAATCGTATATGTTTAATACCAATTTTAAGTGTCGTATATGTTTAATACAAATTTTAAGTTAACTAATACCAAAATCGTATATGTTTAATACATATTTTTATGTGTAACTAGTACCAAAATTGTATATGTTTAATGACGGTTTGATATGTAACTAGTACTAAAAATGTATGGGTTTAATACCAATTTAATATCTAATTAGTACCAAAATTGTATAGTTTTAATACCAATTTCATATGTAACTAGTACCAAAATTGTATGGATTTAATACCAATTTCAAGTGTAACTAGTACAAAATTGTTTAGTTTTAGTACCAATTTCAAGTGTAACTAGTACCAAAATTGTGTATGTTTAATACCGATTTAATGTGTAACTAGTACCAAAATTGTATATGTTTTGATAGCAATTTCAAATGTAACTAGTACCAAAATTGCATGAGTTTAATAACAAATTCATAAGTGACTAGTACAAAGATTGCATATGTTTAATACTAATTTCATATGTAACTAATATCTTGTATAGGTCTAATACCAATTTAAAGTGTAACTAGTACCAAAATTGTATAGTTTTAATACCAATTTCAAGTGTAACTAGTTCAAAATTTGTATATGTTTAATACCGATTTCATGTGTAACAAGTACCAGAATTGTATATGTTTAATACCGATTTCAAATATAACTTTTACCGAAATTATATGGGTTTAATACCAATTTCAGATGTAATAGTATCAATCGTAGATGTTTAATACCAATTTCATATGTGATTAGTACCAAAATTATATGGGTTTAATACCAATTTCAAGTGTAACTATTACCAAAATTGTATAGTTTTATCACCAATTTCAAGTGTAATTAGTACCAAAATTGTATAAGTTTAATACTGATTTCATGTGTAACTAGTACCAAAATTGTATATGTTTAATACCAATTTCAAATGTAACTAGTACCAAAATTGTATATGTTTAATACCAATTTCATGTGTTATTAGTACCAAAAATGTGATGCCCGAGAATTAATGGAATTAATCCTAGAGTGGTAATGATCCTTAATGGATTTTAATTGTGACAATTATGAATTAATTGCGGTGTTGGGACACCCGAGGACATTAATCGGGTATTTGGGATTGTTGGATCCAAAGGTTGAGATTGTATTCTCATTGTGGTGAAAAACCTTGGAATTGGGTTTTGGTGGTATCTGGGGTCCGGGGTACTTTGTATTGGGGCTGGTATTGGAAATTGGTGGTTGGAGAGATAATTATTGAAAACAGATGATTTTTAATGAATCATGCTATATTTGTGGAGGAATTAGTTTGGAGCCTTTGTGCTATATATACCAAATGGACTCGGTATTTCGTCATTTGCACGGATTTCTCTATCCCTCTTCTCTCTCTCCCGCGTTCATCCCCCCAAAACTCTTCTCTTTTCCTTTTGGAGGAAAAATGGCCGTAATCCCGGCTCGGGAGCTGAATCTCTCGAAGAAAAGTTGGTAATCTTCTTCCCCTCGTCTTTACCTTCGTTTTGACTATGGTATTGTAGAGTTTTGTTGAGTTTTGGTTTGGTTATGGAAATTGGGGGTTTTGGTTAAAAAAATTCAAAGTCGAGTTTTTGGTATTTTATTGATTTGAAATGGTGTAATGGAGGTGTTGAAGGAGTTAGGAGTGTTGGTTTTGAGTTTGGGTGTCAAAAATCCCATTAAAGCTCGAATTTTTTGAAAACCCGCAAGTCGCGATCGATCACGGCTTGGCGCTGATCGATCGTGACGTTGTACTGATTTTGGGGAGACGATGAGCAGTAGTGGCGATCGATCGTGAAGAATCGGCAATCGATCGCGAGGGACTCGACGATTGATTGCGAGATTTGGCGATCTATCGCGGCGTACATTATTTCGGGCAGTAGACTTGCACGATCGATCGCGCCTAAACGACGATCGACCGCGGCCCTATTTCTTGTGTTTTTTGAGACTTTTTGGGGAATGTCGGGATTTTGGAATCGATGTTTAATTAGCCAATTTTTTGGGCAATGTCTACATTCCATTGAGAATGCTATACTTTAAAATGGAATGGTTGGAGCCTAATTTTATCAAAAATGGAATACTCGATTTAGTATTTGGTTAACCTTTGAACTTATAAAATGGAATATTTTGGGTATCATGCATGCTTAGCACGTAGTCTTTTATAATGGTTAATCGTCATAGATTGATGGGTAGGTTGGAGGTTGTGAACGTGCTTGGGCAGTGGTTGCATGCTTGTGATTAATTGTGAGTTATTTATGTGTTAGCACATAATTCATCGGGTCATGGGACTCAGTCAAGGTTTGGTTCAGGCTACGAAATTATAAGGTACGTATAACGTACGAGCATAATTTTAAATATATTATTGCAATTGTTGTGCATGATATGATATAGTTGCGATAATTTGATTGATATTACGAACTATATGGTGCCGCTATGGAGCGAGCAATGTTTAGGATGTTGTCGATATGGAGCGAACATCGGTTATGTTATCGCCGCTATTGAGCGTGCGAGGGAACGGAACCGTGGAAACAGTGATTAGATATATGAGATATCCGTAATCACTCCTTAATTAAACAAGGTTATTAATTATGAGATTGGTAATTGGAAACGGATTAGTTAATCAATGTAATGATTAACTGGCTTTTGGGAATTTGATGGTTTCGGTTATTTTGAGAACAGAACAGCACTGGGGATCTCGGATGAGGATGATACAATCCAGGGAGTATCATTTAAAATTCATGGCATTTACATTCTGTAAATTAGAACTGTAATATTATGATTATTGGATGGTATTGGTATGCTCACCTCGTGTGGGGGCTGTCTCTGTTGGGGCAGGTGAATAGGTACATTGATGGCTTTGGAGTTGAGCTCGAGCTGTTGATTGGAGGTATATCCAGGATCGAAGTACCAGGCTGGTATTGAGTATGATATATATATATTAGATACACATGAATTATTTGATGCTCGCATGTGAGCACTACTATGTGTATATGGTTTGTATAAAAAGGCAAGGGCCTTCTCTTTTCATTTATGTGTTGCATGCAATTAATTAGGAATTGTAAAATGAATTGAGAACATATTAGTGTATTACAAAGGGTGCATGATACGTTAAAGGGACTTGGTTGGGAAAAGCTGGATATTAATGAAAGGATGCAAGAATTTTATTGATGGTATTTTATGCCATGGTTGCATGTAGTCTTTTCCCCCTGATAACATAATTGTATGCACTAATTGCATGGGTTAATACACTAATAATGGGTTAAGGGCACGAGGTCCTTACTTAGTGGTATCAGAGTAGTGGTTTGCTCTTTGAGGCTGTTGAGGACCTAGGAACCATATAATGGGATAGTTATATGTCATGCATTTATGGAACCGTAATATAATCCGTTGATTATGATTATGAGCTGTGGTACATGGCCAACCAAGGGGTGCATTTTTAAATGTATTGGAATACATGAAGTACTTTGTACTTATGAATTATGCATTTTACTCAATATAATCATATTGTGGTGAATATGAATTATTATATGCTCATTGTTTGGGGTTGTTCCTATATGTACATTTGAGCATGGAGGGATAAGGCCAGGGTTGACGGGCACCACACGGTTTAACATGTATTTATTATACATCTTGGATTCTGCATTGTGGTTTGCATATGCGTTATTGGATGTTTGGGTGGTGGCATGTATAGTCGTTGTTATACTCGAGTGATGATTTTAATGCTTTTGCCGCCGTCATTTGAAGCGATGATAGAATACTTGCCGCTGTCATATCTAGCGAGGAAAGAATATTTGCCGCTAAATATTGAAGCGATGATAAATTCCGCATGTTGCATTTGAAGCGAGGTTATTCGATACCGCTGATATGTCGAAGCGAAGGGTATTAGTGCTGCGGGTCATGTCTAGCGATGTGCATTAAAATACACTGTTTATAACAAGACTATCATTGGTGATTCACATGTACTTTGTATACATATTGGATTATGCATTGTGGTTTGCAGGTATAGAATGGGATGCTTGGTGCATACCCCCATGAGTCGTTGTATATGCGGGTGATGATTTTAATGTTTTGCCGCTGTCATTTGAAGCGATGATAGAATACTTGCAGCTGTCATATCGTAGCAGAGGAAAGAATATTTTGCCGCTAAATGTTGAAGCGAGTGTTAAATGCGCATGTCATATTTGAAGCGAGGTTATTCGATGCCGCTGATATGTCGAAGTGAGGGGTATTAGTGCCGCGGTCATGACAAGCGAGGTGCATTAAAATACACTGCTATAACAAGGGCTAGGGATTGGCTAATTCTTTGGCGATGTTCATGCCGCCGGGTATATATAGCGATGGTCATTCCGTTAGTCTTTTGGCGATGTTCTGTTGGGATATGCTCTAAGACAACTCATTAGATGATTGATTTTGGCATACAATGTAATATGATTTAATAAAGGCAATCCATATTATATAATATTCCAGTATCTGTGTAATATGGATAATATATATATTATATATATAGTATATATATCTCAATGTCCTTAGAATAATATTGTATTATTCTTAAAGATTGTCCCTAGTCAAGTATTATCATGAATAAGGATAATGATAATGCATTGAGACTAGTATGTATTGATTGATGAATGGTTCATGGATATGAGATATCAAATCAACACATGGGTGCATGTTAGAGAACGATGTACTGGATAGACCCACCATGAGAATGCTACATGGATAGTTATATGAACGTCATAAGCAATTCTCATAGTGATAATAATGTATGTATCCTTACGACTTGAGAATCACCAGAGATCCCAACATAAGAGTTGTATATCTTGATATTGTCAAACGTTACCTGTAACAGGGTAAACTATAAAGACAATCATTGGATAACACACGAATTATGGAGGGATGTTGAGTGATCAAGATAAGATTGTCCCTCCTATATAACAGGAGAAGTGTTTGGGCCCTTGATCAAGTGAGACTAAAATGCATGGACATGCTCCGAATGAGTCGATATGTGATATCGAGCTTATTCGTTTATTCTAGTCAACTTGGGGATCAAGAAATAAAAGATTGAACCATACAAGTATGACTATTCCATGACTCGTGTTAATCTAAACACATAGGACAAAGGGATTATAGTTACATGGTTAATATTATCACAGGCCATAGGTTATGTCGAGTCAATGACATTCTTGTAACTTGGGTAGCCTTGATGTGTTGCTAGATACCGCTCATTGCTTGTGACATAAAATTAGATTTTATGTCACTGCCAACATTGCAAGATCCTAACGGGTAGCACAAAAGATTAAATCGATAAAGGGAGTTTAATTCATTGGATGAATTAAGTTTTTAGGAAGAGTCCTAAACATTAATTAAAGGGGACCGATTATATATATTAAGATATATATATTAAATATGATGGATATATATAGACTGATATAATATTGTTATGGGCCATAGGGTTTTTGGAAAACCCATTAATAAAGCCGCCGATATTATGTCTATATATATATACATGCATATTGGGTTACATAGAGTTAATTGTGATTAACGTAAAACCCTAGCAGACGATGGTGAGGCGCAGCCATCTCCTCCACTCGTCTCCTTTCATTTGTTCCCTTCCTTGTTGAAGATCAGGTCTAGCAACTTGTTCTTCAACATACCTTTACGATTTGATCGTGGATACCGTAGAGGCCAAGTTGCATAGCTTTGTTCATGACTCGAGGACGTGTTGGACGTTCCGCTTCGTGCAGATTTCTGCTTCAAACACGCTACAAGGGTATGATTCTTTTCACCCCGATATGATTAACTCCGTATAGGTCCTCGGTTTGGAATCCATTTTTTTATTTCCGCTGCGTATTGCATGTTAGGTTCCTTACAGTGGCATCAGAGCCGTGTACAAAGCTCATATCGGGGCTATATGATTAATTGTTTAATCATGTTTTGAGTCATTTATGCATGCTAATTAAAACTGTAAGAACAACATATATGATATGTTATAATCAAGTTTGCGAAAA
>CAJQUN010001729.1:0-48135 GCA_907163345.1 Haberlea rhodopensis | reverse complement strand
GGAATACACCTATTATTCCACATCACAATATGCAACAACAATGCATAATATGCAACACAATACTCATAACATGTATCATACTCTTAATGCATCACATTGCATTCATCATGTGTCAAAAAGATAAACAAAGTACATGTTACCGTTGGGATGCCCGTACGTCGCTTACGTACCTTTCCAAAATGTAGTGTGTTGCAGGACTCTATCCCCTGCGCTGTGTAGCTGTCTGTAAAGGCTCTACACCAGTGTACAACACAATATTAGATGTCTCATTACAATCCAATATAAAAAATTAAACAAAAATAACAATTTATATTTTTCATCATTCTGGGTCTCTCGATCGATCGGCCGGCCCTTCTCGATTGATCGAGAAAACGCCTTCTTTCAAAGCCAAGGTTATACCTCGCTCGATCGATCGAGATGAAATGTCGATCGATCGAGATGCTCTGTTCGAGAAATATCATCCCAATTCTCGAACACCTATTTTTACACCCTTCGTTCTAGCATATAAGATACACACCACATGTTTGAACAATTATGCTAGCAGTTACAATACACTACCCTTAGTGTATTCATATCAAATTTATACCGCAAATATAAATCCAGATGCATAAACGTCGTCCATTTACAACATACACAAGTAATCAACCAACTTTTCTAAAAAACAGGGCATTGTCTCCTGCCCAGATTTTCGAGTACACACTTTCAAGCAATTAAATCTACCACATAAGTCATGAAGTTTGCTCGAATAAAACGTCCTGGGCTTTACAAAATTACATGCATGTACTTAAATCGAAGGTTCACCAAAACCCATCTAACATGCATGCTATCATCACCCTCCTCAATATCACTCCTCCCATCCTTATTTTCCAGAAAAACAGGGCAATTATCTACCACAGATTTTCGAACACCATATTTCACATGCTTAACTTCCTTCACATAAAACATGTAACATGCTCAAGGAAAAATACTGAGAGCTTCATAAAACACCATGTAAGCATTTAAATCGAAGGTTTTAAGAACCTAAGCTAACATGCAATTTTCACACTACTCAAAGCAAGAACTTAAACAAGTTTAAATGAAAAACAGGGCATGGTTTCTCACCCTACTTTGCTCCGATTTTTGAGAGGCTTCCAAGGAATGAAAAAGGCAAGGCTCCTCAAGATTATGCTTAGCAGATGCTGGAGTTTATTTGGGAGAGAAGGATCGAGATTTGGAAATGGAGGAGAAGGCTGAATGATTGTGCCAAGTGGGGTGGTTAATCAGCTTATGCACAGTGATTGGTATGGGTTCGGGGGGGGGGTGGTTGGGTGTTGGGTGGTATGATGTGTTATGTTTTGGTCCCGTATTTAGCACGATGTATTAAAATATCCTCACATGATATTTATAGTATTTTCTCAATAAAATACTTCAATTCCCATTTAAACATGCTTCACCAAAACAAATAACACACACCCCGAGTAAACATGCCACAGCCCCAAAATCCCAACATATACCACACGCACCCTGAAAAGTATCTCCTCAATAATATTAATTCAATCCCATGAATTAACACCCAAATTATCATAATTTAAATTAATGATTAAAATCACATAATCATTTCGGGGGTATCACAATACTCTCCTACTTATAAGATTTCGCCCTCGAAATCAGCATGCAAGTACCCAAAATGAAAGAAAACATAAATCACATACTAGAAAACATTCTGGATAGTACTGCACCATGTGTCGCTCTGTCACCCACGTGGCCTCCTCGACACCCCTACGATCCCACTGTACTTTGACCATAGGAATAACTTTATTCCGAAGCCTGCGGTCTGCCCTATCCAAAATCCTGATAGGCCGCTCCACATAGGAAACATCGGACTCAAACTGCACCTCTGAAGGCTGCAACACATGCGAAGGATCTGGCTCGTACTTCCTCAGCATAGACATATGGAACACATCGTGTATACCAGACAGAGAGGGCGGTAAAGCTAAACGGTACGCCAGAGTACCCACACGCTGTAAACATCTCATACGGCCCCCATATCTCGGGGACAACTTCCCCCGCATACCAAACCGTACTACACCTCTGAAAGGTGAGATCTTCAGAAAGACTCTGTCGCCCAACTGAAACTCCAACGGCCTTCGTCGCTGATTGGCATACGCTGCCTGTCTGTCCTGAGCTGCCTTCATCTTTCTCCTGATAATCTTTACCTTTTCTTCCATATCCTGGACCAACTCTGGTCCTCCTACCGATTTACGGTCCACATCATCCCAACACAAAGACGACCTGCAACGCCTGCCATATAGGGCTTCAAATGGAGCCATCTGTATGCTAGCCTGGTAACTGTTATTATATGAAAATTCCACCAAGCTACTGAGTCCTGCCAAGAAGTGTCGAACTCCAGCACACAAGCCCTCAACATATCTTCGAGCGTCTGTATCGTACGCTCGGTCTGTCCGTCCGTCTGGGGATGATAGGCTGTGCTCAACCTCAACTCTGTACCTAGAGCTGACTGAAGACCCTCCCAGAGATGTAAACCGCGGATCTCGATCAGACACAATCGAAACAGGGATCCCGTGCAGTCTCACTAAATCTCTGACATATAACTGTGCCATCCTCAAGTACGTGAAGGTCATACAGTAGGGAATGAATGAGCACTCTTAGTCAATCTGTCGACGACTACCCGTATAGCATCAAAACCTGAAACAGTCCTCGGTAAGTGGGTCACGAAATCCATAGACACGTGATGCCACTTCCACTCGGGTATCTCCAAACTCCTTAACTCACCTCCAGGCCTCTGCCTCTCAGCCTTTACCTGCTGACAGATCAAACATCTCTTAACGAATGAGGTGACATCTTGTTTCATACGCCTCCACCAGAACTGGCTGCGTAGATCCTTATACATCTTCTTCCCGCCCGGGTGGACACTCATCCTGCTGCAATGAGCTCGCTGTAATATACCCTGCCGCAACTTGGGTGTATCTGGAACCACCCATCTGTCGCCGAGTCTCAGAGAACCATCCTCAGCCACTCTGAATCTCGATGGCTGACCGGAATGAACCACTGACATCCATCTCTGAACCTCTGCGTCGGTCCCCTGAGCCTTCCTGATGTGATCATAAATAACAGGCTCAGCTAACAAGGTCAAAACCTGTACTGGTGAAGTAGATACATCATAATCAAACCCCAAACTGACAGTAGGAGCCCAACATAGCTGATAAAGAACATGGCATCCTCTGCTGTGCTCCTCACCTTCCGACTCAAAGCGTCAGCTGTCAGATTTGCTTTCCTGGGATGGTATTGGATTTCACAATCGTAATCCTTCAGCAGATCCATCCATCTCCTCTGTCTCATATTCAACTCAGCCTGAGTAAACAAGAACTTCAGGCTCTTGTGATCAGTGAAAATGGTAAATGAGGTACCATATAAGTAGTGTCGCCATATCTTCGAGGCGAACACTATAGCTGCTAGCTCCAGATCATGGACTGGATACCTCGTCTCATGTGGCTTTAACTGTCTCGAAGCATAAGCTACTACATGTCTGTCCTGCATCAGTACGCATCCTAGGCCCTGTAGCGATGCGTCAGTATAAAGGATAAACCCCTTGTTCTCCTTGGGAATCACTAGAACTGGTGCCGTAGTCAGTCTGTGCTTTAATTCCCTAAAACTCTGCTCACAAGCCTCTGTCCAACAAAATGGGACTCCCTTCTGAGTCAGCTGTGTAAGTGGCTTGGCGATCTTTGAGAAACCCTCGACGAAACGTCGGTAATAGCTAGCCAACCCAAGAAAACTTCGAATCTCACTGACTGAAGTAGGGGCAGACCAATCCATAACTGCCTCTATCTTCCTCGGGTCTACTGATATCCCCTCTCGTGATATGATATGGCCCAAGAATGCTACACTGCTCAGCCAGAATTCACACTTGCTGAGTTTGGCGTACAAATGATGATCTCTGAGGATCTGGAGCACTATCCTCAGATGATCGGCATGATCCACCTCACTCCTTGAATAGACAAGGATGTCGTCAATGAATACGATCACAAACTGATCGAGGGTACTCCTTAAATACTCTGTTCATCAGGCTCATAAATACAACAGGGGCATTCGTCACCCCGAATGGCATCACTAAGAACTCGTAGTGCCCATACCGAGTTCTAAAAGCCGTCTTTTGGACATCGTCAGCTCTAACCCGCACCTGGTGATAGCCTGACCTCAAAACTATCTTTGAGTAAACCTATGTACCCTGAAGCTGATCGAACAGGTCATCAATCCTCGGAAGTGGATATCTGTTCTTCACTGTGGCCTTTTTCAATTGCCTAAAGTCAATGCACAGACGCATTGATCCATCCTTCTTTTTCACGAACAAGACTGGTGCACCCCAAGGCGATACACTAGGACGAATGTATCCCTTGTCGAGGAGTTCCTATAACTGTACCTTCAGCTCCCTCAGCTCTGCCGGTGCCATCCTGTAAGGAGCACGGGAAATAACAGAAGTCCCTGGCAGCAGCTCAATGGCAAACTCAACATCCCTGACAGGCGGAAATCCCGGAATCTCATCTAGGAACACATCAATGAACTCCACCACGACCGGAATTTCCTCGGCTCTCACTTCCTTCTCTTCTGATACATCCACGGCATAAATAAGGTAGCCCTTGTGGCCGCGTTCTAATAACCGCGACATCTTAACCGCTGAGATCACTAGAATCTTTGGACGAGAGCCGTCCCCATAAAAGTCCACTGGAACCCCTGATCAGACAGGAAACGTACTATCCTTTGTCGGCAATCTACCACAGCTCGGTATCTGCTCAACACATCAATGCCGATAATGCAGTCAAAATCTGCCATCTCTAACTGAATCAGATCGGCCCTCAGATCATTGCCCGCAAAATAAATGAGGAAATCAGATAACAATCGGTCAGCAATCACATGCTTCCCCGTGGGTGTCGAGACCATGAGAGGCGTGGGTAACAGAGACGAGCACAAACGGTGTCTCTCCACAAAAGCAGCAGACACAAAAGAATGGGAGCACCTGTATCTATCAATATAAGTGCATGGTACGTAAGTAAATGACACGTACCAGCAATGACCTCCTCCGGGGCTGCCTCAGCCTGCTCCCTAGTCAGTGCATACACCTGACCCTGCGGCGATCCTGCCGTCTGACCTCCCTATGGTCGAGGTGGGAACTGCTGTCTCTGTGGTGCCCTCCCAGCATCAAACCTTGGCCTATTTGGCCCAGAGTCTGCCTGTCTCTGTGGTGCTCTCCGATCGGGGCAACCTCGAGCCAAGTGGCCCACCTTGCCACAAACATAACAACCCTGACAGTCACGTGACAAGTGCCATCCTCCACAGTTGTTACATCGATTTCCTCCTGTCTTACTTCCCTGGGATGGCCCTCGGTTACTTTGCTTCTGATTTTGAGACTTCTTTCTATTGAATCTAGAAGACGAAGAGGCCCCACGAGGCTTGAACTGGTCCCCTCGTGGCCTCAGGCTATCAACAGCTGGTCTCTGAGGTGGTACAAAAGGGGGTACAACGTCCTTGTACGTGCCCACTGCAATTTCTGCCAACTCTGCCCGTGTCAGGGCGTCATCAAAAGAGCTGGGGTTGTTGGAGACAACCCGATCAAACAGCTCTGGCCTCAGACCCTTCAGAAAATTTCTCATCTTGGCATGACTGCTGACAGCAATATGAGGTACATACCTCAGCAGTGAGGAGTACTGCATAGCGTAGTCTGATACTGACAGGCTGCCCTGCTTCAAACTATTGAACTCATATTCCTTCAATTGTCTGGCAACTGCAGAAAAGTACCGGTTAAGGAACCGGGTCCTGAATACAGTCCAATCAACCGTCATACCCTGAGCTCTAAGCTCCATGACTGTGGTCTTCCACCACATGGAAGACTTCTTCGCTAACTGGAACTCTGCCAACCTCAGCCAGGCAGTCCGTGCACAGGGTGCCGATACGAATATCTGTTCCAGTCTCTCAAGCCATTCCTCGGCTGCTTCCCCAGTCTCTGTTCCTTCAAATAGCGGTGGATGATAGCTCAAGAACTGGGTCAGACTTATCTCCCCTGGTAGCAGTATCTGTGCTATAGGCTCCAAGCCTACAGCAGGTGGCGGTAACAGATTCGTCTGAGCAATACTAGCATTCATACTGCCCATATCCCCTACCTCTTCATTGAGGTTCTCCGGGTTAATAGCCGCCATGCTACAACACAAGAGTTAACAACCCAAAAGCAGTTCATAATATAAGCCGTTAGATAACAAGAGTATCTTATTCAAAAGCATGTTAGTATAACACTTATACAACAATATGCATCACATGCATAACATGCCCAACAATGAATACCTAGCCAACTTGTCTCTAAAGGCTACCCTTCACTCTCCCCTGGTTATCTAACCACTGCTCTGATACCACTAAATGTGAGACCCCGTTATCTCAAACATACTAATAGGTGCAATTAAGAGAACTAAACATTCATATGTATAAATCAGAGTAGTAAGTCATGTTGATTAACCTGAGCTTAAGAGATTACAGCACCAGAAGTTCAAAAAGGAATTTCACACCTTCCTACAAAAGGTACTACATTAGTCTTACTCTACATCTTGTAGAAGCTATACAAAAAAATTCTCTAACATGCTAATCCTGTAGCACTCCTTACAGCTCAGCATATCAACCCCGACCCTGGTTCTCATCATCAAAAGCACCTACAAAGACAACCACCAACACATGAGCATATCATAATTCATATTCAACATAATATGATTGTAAGACGTAAATGCATAATCATAAATACAAACTACTTCCTGTATTTCCAAGCATTTACAATGCCCATTGGTTGTCCCTGTACCATAACTCATAATAAACACATTATATGAAATTATGGATCCTTTAATAATGTCATGACATATCACCTCTTTCTTTACATAGCTTTTGAGTCATATATCAACAGTTATTTTAATGCTTCTTGCTTCAACATCTCATAATGAGCGGTACAATCCTCCCCGCTTCATTACTACATAATCTCATAATGAGCGGTACAATCTTCCCCGCTTCATTACTACATAATCTCATAATGAGGGTACAATCTTCCCCGCTTCATTACTACATAATCTCATAATGAGCGGTACAATCTTCCCCGCTTCATTACTACATAATCTCATAATGAGCGGTACAATCCTCCCCGCTTCATTACTACAAAATCTCATAATGAGCGGTACAATCTTCCCCGCTTCATTACTACATAATCTCATAATGAGCGGTACAATCTTCCCCGCTTCATTACTACATAATCTCATAATGAGCGGTACAATCCTCCCCGCTTCATTACTACAAAATCTCATATGAGCGGTACAATCCTCCCCGCTTCATTACTACAAAACAACCATAAGCATTTAAAACATACACGTGATCTCTCTTGACTCGTGGAATACACCTCTTTATTCCACATCACAATATGCAACAACAATGCATAATATGCAACAACAATGCATAATAACATGTATCATACTCTTAATGCATCACATTGCATTCATCATGTGTCAAAAAGACAAACATAAAGTACATGTTACCGTTGGGATGCCCGTACGTCGCTTACGTACCTTTCCAAAATGTAGTGTGTTGCAGGACTCTATCCCCTGCGATGTGTAGCTGTCTGTGAAGGCTCTACACCAGTGTACAACACAATATTAGATGTCTCATTACAATCCAATATAAAAATTAAACAAAATATAACAATTTATATTTTTCATCATTCTGGGTCTCTCGATCGATCGGCCCCTCTTCTCGATCGATCGAGAAGACGCCTTCTTTCAAAGCCAAGGTTCTGCCTCGCTCGATCGATCGAGATGAAATGTCGATCGATCGAGATGCTCTGTTCGAGAAATACCATCCCAGAATTCTCGAACACCTATTTTTACACCCTTCGTTCTAGCATATAAGATACACCACATGTTTGAACAATTATGCTAGCAGTTACAATACACTACCCTTAGTGTATTCATATCAAATTTATACCGCAAATATAAATCCAGATGCATAAACGTCGTCCATTTACACAAGTACTCAACCAACTTTTCTGAAAAACAGGGCATTGTCTTCCTGCCCAGATTTTCGAGTACCCACTTTCAAGCAATTAAATCTACCAAATAAGTCATGAAGTTTGCTCGAATAAAAAGTCCTGGGCTTTACAAAATTACCATGCATGTACTCAAATCGAAGGTTCACCAAAAACCCATCTAACATGCATGCTATCACCTCCTCAATATCACTCCCAATCCTTATTTTCCAGAAAAACAGGGCAATTATCTACCCAGATTTTCAAACACCCTATTTCACATGCTTAACTCCTTCACATAAAACATGTAACATGCTCAAGGAAAAATACTGAGAGCTTCATAAAAACACCATGTAAGCATTTAAATCGAAGGTTTTAAGAAACCTAAGCTAACATGCCATTTTCACACTACTCAAAAGCAAGAACTTAAACAAGTTTAAATGAAAAACAGGGCATGGTTTCTCACCCTACTTTGCTCCGATTTTTGAGAGGCTTCCAAGGAATGAAAAAGGCAAGGCTCCTCAAGATTATGCTTAGCAGATGCTGGAGTTTATTTGGGAGAGAAGGATCGAGATTTGGAAATGGAGGAGAAGGCTGAAAGATTGTGCCAAGTGGGGTGATTAATCAGCTTATGCACAGTTGATTGGTATGGGTTGGGGGGGTTGGGTGTTGGGTGGTATGATGTGTTATGTTTTGGTCCCGGTATTTAGCACGATGTATTAAAATATCCTCACATGATATTTATAGTATTTTCTCAATAAAATACTTCAATTCCCATTTAAACATGCTTCACCAAAACAAATAACACACACCCCAAGTAAACATGCCACAGCCCCAAAATCCCAACATATACCACACGCACCCTGAAAAGTATCTCTTCAATAATATTAATTCAATCCCATGAATTAACACTCAAATTATCATAATTTAAATAATGATTAAAATCACATAATCATTTCGGGGGTATATCACACATACTCTTATAATTGCACGAAAAAGAAATTTATCAAAAAATAAAAAAACGTCCGAAATTGTTAAAATTTCTCAAATACTTATTCGAACCAAGAAAATGATGTACTCTAGACATATACTCGAATATTCTCACGAAATCGGATTTATCAAAAAATCAAAAAACCTATTTAATAATTCTGAAAATTTCTAAAAACCTTCTTCCAACCAAGAAAATTATTTACTCAATACACATACTCTTATAATTCCACGAAAAAGAAATTTATCAAAAAATCAAAAAAAATATCCGAAATTGTTAAAATTTCTCAAATACTTATTCGAACCAAGAAAATGATGTACTCTAGACATATACTCGAATATTCTCACGAAATCGAAATTTATCAAAAATCAAAAACTTACGTAATTCTGAAAATTTCTCAAAACCTTCTTCCAACCAAGATAACAATGTACTCAAGACACATAGTCATAATTGCACGAAAAAGAAATCTTATCAAAACATAAAAGAAACGTCCGAAATTTGTTACAATTTCTCAAATACTTATTCGAACCAAGAAAAGATGAGGTACTCTAAACATATACTCGAATATTTCGTACGAAATCGGAAATTTATCAAAAATCAAAAAACTTACGTAATTCTGGAAAATTTCTCAAACCTTCTTCCAACTAAGAAATTTATTACTCAAGACATATACTCTTTAATTGCACGGAAAAAGAAATTATCAAAAAATCAAAAAATGTCCGAAATTGTTACAATTTCTCAAATAGCTTATTCGATCCCAAGAAACTGATGTACTCTAGACATATACTCGAAATATTCGCACGAATTCGGAATTTTCAAAAAATCAAAAAACTTAATGTAATTTCTGAAAATTTCTCAAAACCTTCTTCCAACTAAATATAATTATGTACTCAAAGACACATACTCCTTATAATTGCTACGAAAAAGAAAATTTATCCAAAAATCAAAAAAAACGTCCGAAATTGTTACAATTTCTCAAATACTTATTCGAACCAAGAAAATGATGTACTCTAGACATATACTCGAATATTCGCACGAAATCGGAATTTATCAAAAAATCAAAAAACTTACGTAATTCTGAAAATTTCTCAAAACCTTCTTCCAACCAATATAATTATGTACTCAAGACACATACTCTTATAATTGCACGAAAAGAAATTTATCAAAAATCAAAAAAAACGTCCGAAATTGTTAAAATTTCTCAAATACTTATTCGAACCAAGAAAATGATGTACTCTAGACATATACTCGAATATTCGCACGAAATCGAAATTTATCAAAAAATCAAAAAACTTACGTAATTTCTGAAAATTTCTCAAAACCTTCTTCCAACCAATATAATTATGTACTCAAGACACATACTCTTATAATTGCACGAAAAAGAAATTTATCAAAAAATCAAAAAAAACGTCCGAAATTGTTACAATTTCTCAAATACTTATTCGAATCCAAGAAAATGATGTACTCTAGACATATACTCGAATATTCGTACGAAATCGAATTTATCAAAAAATCAAAAAACTTACGTAATTCTGAAAATTTCTCAAAACCTTCTTCCAACCAAGAAAATTATGTACTCAAGACACATACTCTTATAATTGCACGAAAAAGAAATTTATCAAAAATAAAAAAAAACGTCCGAAATTGTTAAAATTTCTCAAATACTTATTCGAACCAAGAAAATGATGTACTCTAGACATATACTCGAATATTCTCACGAAATCGGAATTATCAAAAAATCAAAAAACTTATGTAATTTCTGAAAATTTCTCAAAACCTTCTTCCAACCAAGATAATTATGTACTCAAGACACATACTCTTATAATTGCACGAAAAAGAAATTTATCAAAAAATCAAAAAAACGTCCGAAATTGTTACAATTTCTCAAATACTTATTCGAACCAAGAAAATGATGTACTCTAGACATATACTCGAATATTCTCACGAAATCGGAATTTATCAAAAAATCAAAAAACTTACGTAATTCTGAAAATTCTCAAAACCTTCTTCCAACCAATAAATTATGTACTCAAGACACATACTCTTATAATTGCACGAAATAGAAATTTATCAAAAAATCAAAAAAACGTCCGAAATTGTTAAAATTTCTCAAATACTTATTCGAACCAAGAAAATGATATACTCAAGACATATACTCGAATATTCGCACGAAATCGAATTTATCAAAAAATCAAAACTTACGTAATTCTGAAAATTTCTCAAAACCTTCTTCCAACCAAGAAATTATGTACTCAAGACACATACTCTTATAATTGCACGAAAAAGAAATTATCAAAAAATCAAAAAACGTCCGAAATTGTTACAATTTCTCAAATACTTATTCGAACCAAGAAAATGATGTACTCTAGACATATACTCGAATATTCGCACGAAATCGAATTTATCAAAAAATCAAAAAACTTACGTAATTTCTGAAAATTTCTCAAAACCTTCTTCCAACCAAGATAATTATGTACTCAAGACACATACTCTTATAATTGCACGAAAATAAATTTATCAAAAAATCAAAAAAACGTCCGAAATTGTTACAATTTCTCAAATACTTATTCGAACCAAGAAATGATGTACTCTAGACATATACTCGAATATTCGCACGAAATCGAATTTATCAAAAAATCAAAAAACTTACGTAATTTCTGAAAATTTCTCAAAACCTTCTTCCAACCAAGATAACATTATGTACTCAAGACACATACTCTTATAATTGCACGAAAATAAATTATCAAAAAATCAAAAAAACCGTCCGAAATTGTTAAAATTTCTCAAATACTTATTCGAACCAAGAAAATGATGTACTCTAAGACATATACTCGAATATTCGCACGAAATCGAATTTATCAAAAAATCAAAAAACTTACGTAATTTCTGAAAATTTCTCAAAACCTTCTTCCAACCAAGATAATTATTTACTCAAGACACATACTCTTATAATTGCACGAAAAAGAAATTTATCAAAAAATAAAAAATAACGTCCGAAATTGTTACAATTTCTCAAATACTTATTCGAACCAAGAAAATGATGTACTCTAGACATATACTCGAATATTCGCACGAAATCGAATTTATCAAAAAATCAAAAAACTTACGTAATTCTGAAAATTTCTCAAAACCTTCTTCCAACCAATATAATTATGTACTCAAGACACATACTCTTATAATTGCACGAAAAAGAAATTTATCAAAAATCAAAAAAAACGTCCGAAATTGTTACAATTTCTCAAATACTTATTCGAACCAAGAAAATGATGTACTCTAGACATATACTCGAATATTCGCACGAAATCGGAATTATCAAAAAATCAAAAAACTTACGTAATTCTGAAAATTTCTCAAAACCTTCTTCCAACCAAGAAAATTATGTACTCAAGACACATACTCTTTATAATTGCACGAAAAAAAATTTATCAAAAATAAAAAAAACGTCCGAAATTGTTACAATTTCTCAAATACTTATTCGATCCAAGAAAATCGATGTACTCTAGACATATACTCGAATATTCGCTACGAAATCGGAATTTATCAAAAAATCAAAAACTTACGTAATTCTGAAAATTTCTCAAAACCTTCTTCCAACCAAGAAAATTATGTACTCAAGACACATACTCTTATAATTGCACGAAAATAAATTTATCAAAAAATAAAAAAAAACGTCCGAAATTGTTAAAATTTCTCAAATACTTATTCGAACCAAGAAAATGATGTACTCTAGACATATACTCGAATATTCTCACGAAATCAGAAATTTATCAAAAATCAAAAAAACTTACGTAATTTCTGAAAATTTCTCAAAACCTTCTTCCAACCAATATAATTATGTACTCAAGACACATACTCTTATAATTGCACGAAAAAGAAATTTATCAAAAAATCAAAAAAACGTCCGAAATTGTTAAAATTTCTCAAATACTTATTCGATCCAAGAAAATGATGTACTCTAGACATATACTCGAATATTCTCGACGAAATCGGAATTTATCAAAAATCAAAAAACTTACGTAATTTCTGAAAATTTCTCAAAACCTTCTTCCAACCAAGAAAATTATGTACTCAAGACACATACTCTTATAATTGCACGAAAAAGAAATTTATCAAAAATCAAAAAAACGTCCGAAATTGTTACAATTTCTCAAATACTTATTCGAACCAAGAAAATGATATACTCTAGACATATACTCGAATATTCGCACGAAATCAGAATTTATCAAAAAATCAAAAAACTTACGTAATTCTGAAAATTTCTCAAAACCTTCTTCCAACCAATATAATTATGTACTCAAGACACATACTCTTATAATTGCACGAAAATAAAATTTATCAAAAAATCAAAAAAAACGTCCGAAATTGTTACAATTTCTCAAATACTTATTCGAACCAAGAAAATGATGTACTCTAGACATATACTCGAATATTCGCACGAAATCAGAATTTATCAAAAAATCAAAAAACTTACGTTAATTCTGAAAATTTCTCAAAACCTTCTTCCAACAATATAATTATGTACTCAAGACACATACTCTTATAATTGCACGAAAAGAAATTATCCAAAAATCAAAAAAACGTTCCGAAATTGTTACAATTTCTCAAATACTTATTCGATCCAAGAAAATGATATACTCTAGACATATACTCGAATATTCGTACGAAATCGGAATTTATCAAAAAATCAAAAAACTTAGTAATTTCTGAAAATTTCTCAAAACCTTCTTCCAACCTAATATAATTATGTACTCAAGACACATACTCTTATAATTGCACGAAAAAAAATTTATCAAAAAAAAAAAAAACGTCCGAAATCTGTTACAATTTCTCAAATACTTATTAGAAACAAGAAATGATGTACTCTAGACATATACTCGAATATTCTCACTGAAATCGAAATTTATCAAAAAATCAAAAAAATTATGTAATTTCTGAAAATTTCTCAAAACCTTCTTCCAACCAATATAATTATGTACTCAAGACACATACTCTTATAATTGCACGAAATAGAAATTTATCAAAAAATCAAAAAAACGTCCGAAATTGTTACAATTTCTCAAATACTTATTCGAACCAAGAAAATGATGAACTCTAGACATATACTCGAATATTCGCACGAAATCGGAATTTATCAAAAAATCAAAAAACTTACTGTAATTTCTGAAAATTTCTCAAAACCTTCTTCCTAACTAATATAATTATGTACTCAAGACACATACTCTTATAATTGCACGAAAAAGAAATTTATCAAAAAATCAAAAAAACGTCCGAAATTGTTACAATTTCTCAAATACTTATTCGATCCAAGAAAATGATGTACTCTAGACATATACTCGAATATTCGCACGAAATCGGAATTTATCAAAAAATCAAAAAACTTACGTAATTCTGAAAATTTCTCAAAACCTTCTTCCAACCAAGAAAATTATGTACTCAAACACATACTCTTATAATTGCACGAAAAAAAAACTTTATCAAAAAATAAAAAAAAAACGTCCGAAATTGTTAAAATTTCTCAAATACTTATTCGAACCAAGAAAATGATGTACTCTAGACATATACTCGAATATTCTCACGAAATCGGAATTTATCAAAAAATTAAAAAACCTATTTTAATTCTGAAAATTTCTCAAAACCTTCTTCCAACCAAGAAAATTATTTACTCAATACAAATACTCTTATAATTGCACGAAAAAGAAATTTATCAAAAAATCAAAAAAAATGTCCGAAATTGTTAAAATTTCTCAAATACTTATTTGAACCAAGAAAATGATGTACTCTATACATATACTCGAATATTCTCACGAAATCGGAATTTATCAAAAAATCAAAAAACTTACGTAATTCTGAAAATTTCTCAAAACCTTCTTCCAACCAAGATAACAATGTAGTCAAGACACATACTCTTATAATTGCACGAAATAGAAATTTATCAAAACATCAAAAAAACGTCCGAATTTGTTAAAATTTCTCAAATACTTATTCGAACCAAGAAAATGATATAATCAAGACATATACTTGAATATTCGCACGAAATCGAAATTTATCAAAAAATCAAAAAACTTATGTAATTTCTGAAAATTTCTCAAAACCTTCTTCCAACCAAGAAAATTATTTACTCAAGACACATACTTTTATAATTGCACGAAAAAGAAATTTATCAAAAAAAAAAAACTTCCGAAATTGTTACAATTTCTCAAATACTTATTCGAAACAAGAAAATGATGAACTCTAGACATATACTCGAATATTCGCACGAAATCGGAATTTATCAAAAAATCAAAAAACTTACGTAATTTCTGAAAATTTCTCAAAACCTTCTTCCAACTATTATAATTATGTACTCAAGACACATAATTTTATAATTGCACGAACAAGAAATTTATCAAAAAATCAAAAAAATTTCCGAAATTATTACAATTTCTCAAATACTTATTCAAACCAAGAAAATGATGTACTCTAGACATATACTCGAATATTCGCACAAAATTAGGAATTTATCAAACAATCAAAAAACTTACGTAATTTCTGAAAATTTCTAAAACCTTCTTCCAACCAATATAATTATGTACTTAAGACACATACTCTTATAATTGCACGAAAAAGAAATTTATCAAAAAATCAAAAAAACGTCCGAAATTGTTACAATTTCTCAAATACTTATTCGATCCAAGAAAATGATATACTCTAGACATATACTCGAATATTCGTACGAAATCGGAATTTATCAAAAAATCAAAAAACTTACGTAATTCTGAAAATTTCTCAAAATCTTCTTCCAACCAAGAAAATTATGTACTCAAGACACATACTCTTATAATTGCCACGAAAATAAAATTATCAAAAAATCAAAAAAACGTCCGAAATTGTTAAAATTTCTCAAATACTTATTTGAACCAAGAAAATGATGTACTCTAGACATATACTCGAATATTCTCACGAAATCGGAATTTATCAAAAAATCAAAAAAATTATGTAATTTCTGAAAATTTCTCAAAACCTTCTTCCAACCAATATAATTATGTACTAATGACACATACTCTTATAATTGCACGAAATAGAAATTTATCAAAAAATCAAAAAAACGTCCGAAATTGTTAAAATTGCTCAAATACTTATCGAACCAAGAAAATGATATACTCAAGACATATACTCGAATATTTGCACGAAATCGAAATTTATCAAAAAATCAAAAAATTTACGTAATTCTGAAAATTTCTCAAATCCTTCTTCCAACCAAGAAAATTATTTACTCAAGACACATACTCTTATAATTGCACTAAAAAGAAATTTATCAAAAAATCAAAAAAACGTCCGAAATTGTTACAATTTCTCAAATACTTTTTCAAACCAAGAAAATGATGTACTCTAGACATATACTCGAATATTCGCATGAAATTAGAATTTATCAAAAAATCAAAAAACTTACGTAATTTCTGAAAATTTCTCAAAACCTTCTTCCAACAAATATAATTATGTACTCGAGAAACATACTCTTATAATTGTACGAAAAAGAAATTTATCAAAAAATCAAAAAAACGTCCGAAATTGTTAAAATTTCTCAAATAATTATTCGATCCAAGAAAATGATGTACTCTACATATATACTCGAATATTCGCAAGAAATCGGAATTTATCAAAAAATCAAAAAACTTACGTAATTCTGAAAATTTCTCAAAACCTTCTTCCAACCAAGATAACAATGTACTCAAGACACATACTCTTATAATTGTACGAAATAGAAATTTATCAAAACATCAAAAAAACGTCCGAAATTGTTAAATTTCTCAAATACTTATTCGAACCAAGAAAATGATATACTCAAGACATATACTCGAATATTCGCACGAAATCGAAATTGATCAAAAAATCAAAAAACTTACGTAATTTCTGAAAATTACTCAAAACCTTCTTCCAACCAATATAATTATGTACTCAAGACACATACTCTTATAATTGCACGAAAAAAAAATTTATCAAAAAATCAAAAAAACGTCCGAAATTGTTACGATTTCTCAAACACTTATTCGATCCAAGAAAATGATGTACTCTAGACATATACTCGAATATTCGCACGAAATCGGAATTTATCAAAAAATCAAAAAACTTACGTAATTCTGAAAATTTCTCAAAACCTTCTTCCAACCAAGAAAATTATGTACTTAAGACACATACTCTTATAATTGAAGCATTTATTATTTGTATTTTCTAATTTTGTACTTGTGCACATATGTGATTAAATTTTAAATCCACATGGGGCTATGGTAGTAAACTTGCACTCGTTATGGTTTGAAATAAGCTAAAATACTTGGGTGTATTTGGATAGTCTATTGGACTAATCATGTTTAACCCGAAAAATGCTAGTTATCTAATAAGGATTTTGGATAAATCAAATTGTGCCTTGAATGATACTAAGTTTTCTGGCACTTCATAGTAGAAATTGCCCCTTTGGATATAGGGAATAACTAAATGTCCTTTTCTTGGTGATTGATCGATCAGGGATTAGAGCCTAAGTATATGTTGGCAACAAATTGTGTTGATTTAACATGTGACTTTGGAATAGCCTAGTGATGATTTCTTGGGCATATTGTTCTCTAAGTAATTTGATAGATTCATAACTTTGGATAACAAGTTAGGTGAAATTCTATTTGGGATAATAAGTTGTTACTTAGGATTCTGAGTCAATACCTGATGCCCTCCGTCTCGAAGTAAAATGAATTGCTAAGTTTTCCTGTGTTTAAGGAACTTCAATTTAGTCGTACATATTGAACGTATGTGGTTATGTAAATAATTAAATTATTTTATTTCTTTGGGAAGAGAGATTCAAGTTACCTTTATGAGCTAAATAATGTAAGTAAGTATCACGCTAAGGTTAGAGCAATGCATTTGCAAGTTGGGAACCTCGATAGGTATACTGGTAAAGTTACAATAAGAACATAGTGATTTCGAATTCGAAAAATTGAGAAACGAGAAGATGTTTAACTCCTTCGAGGAATAAGTAATGAATCATAGGTTTTTGTCGCTGAATAATTTAGAGAGAGGTTTTTGTCGCTAAATAGTTTGGAGAAATTCTTCTCTAGTGAATCAAGTATGTTAAGATCTTCTGATAGAGGTCCAACCGAATATTATGTTTGGTATTGAGTCTTGATTGAATCTAATGTTGAACCTAAGATGAACTAGGTGTTGTACCTAGAAATTATCTTGATACAATAAATTTAAACAATTGGGGCAATGCGTGTTGATGATAAAATTTTATGGATTCTTATCTCACTAAGTTGAAAAGGATGTAACAGTTTCACTTATCGTGATTCGATTGGAAGTACGGGTGACATAGTTTGCCAAGCCATTACCTAGGTAAGATGCCTACAGAGTTGTATTGATGAAAGTAAGTTGAGATGTTTAAGATAATAATTGAGATCTTGGGATTGTCAAAATGTGATGTTAAAAATTACACTAGAATGAGAATTATATAAGTTCCAGCCCTTGCAAATAAATTAAATATGGGATGTTACGAGAATTGGGATTGCGATAGACTGGGTATTGTACCGAGCCTTCATTCAAATGAGAACACTATTTTCATAACTGTTTTAAAATATCATTCTGAATATCCGAAATTCTAATGTATTTTCCTTGAACAATGGTGGATTTATTCAACAATAATAGTTGTTGTATTATGTCGTTTGGCATTGGTGGAGTCATTGAATATGACCTTGTACGTGTACCATGTTTTGTTGATACTCACACTTCGAATTCGTGAGCCAAGTACAAATTTGAATGAGTTTCGTTATTGGTGATCTAAGTATGATGTGCCAGATGTGATATTGTGGGATGATGTTCCCTTGTTATTTCACGTGTGGATTCTTTGGGAGTGAGGCCACGATGACTACCCTTGATCATTTAGGTAGGTTGTGTACGTTTGACATGATTTCATATGCCCCTTTATGGGTGTTCACCAGATGTATATGATCTTTTGGCTCATTTCATTATTCTTGGAGCCTTGACTGTTATTTGCTCACCCTTTGAAAGAAAATGTGAGTTAAATTATTCTCACTCACTGAGTTTTAACGCTGTGTTATTGTATTTCATAGGCAATGTCGATATTGGTTTCCTTTCATGTTCTACCATGATTGGATTTTGTTTTGGGCTATTCGTCAATTCATTACATTGATTTTTTTTTATATTTGTTTAAATTGGCTCGTACCCAGTGAGTTCTCGCATTTGACTATTAGGATTTAGTGTTCGATTGTAACACTAGACGAAATTCTAAGTAATTGGCATTATGTAGTTAGGATGTAGGAAATTCATTGTCCTATGTGTTATTGAGAATTAGTGAATCTTTTGTACATACGCATGTGAAAATATAATTGAATGTTAAATCATATCTGTAGAACATAAGCTATCGATACCGTGATGATTAACTTCGCTCAAAACATATTTTGGGTGACTGGTACTTGATTTGTGATGAGTTTTACATTGGTTTAAGAAAAGGAAATTGGGATTAGAATATGTTTCTCATTATAAAATCTATTGCCTTGTTATATCATTTGGTTGAAGCATAATGATTCTATCACAAAGTGGATTTGAGGATTATCATGATTCTATCGAATTTCTTATCCCACCTTGATTTCGGGGACGAAATCCTTTGAGGAGGGAGGTAGTGTAAGGCCCCAAAAATAATTGTAGATGGTGTCGATTAAATATAAATTGGTTCCATTTATTATATATATATATAAACTATTAGCATCGTTTGTTTAGTGTACATATATATATATATATATATATATATATATATATATATATAAATGAATATATGTATATATATGGCTAGATATGAGTACACGTATACATATTTCTATCATTGGACTATAATATAGAAAAAAATAAGAATAAGTTATATGCTTGTCTCACTCTAATGCTTTAGATTCAAGGTACGTCAATGATTTAATTTTATCATTATCATGTTAGATAAATAAAGAATATATATATATATATATATAGACGTGAATGCATTTATACATAAATGTTTGAATGCATGTATGTGAATGATTAGCCTAGACAAGGAGACAACAATATTAATTCCAATTTATATAAGATGGTGACTAATGTTTTTATTTCTTTTATTTTTTTTAAAAATATATATATAGATATAGTTATCAATAATTTATTGATATGTATATAAATAATGCAGAATGTATAAAAAATCTATATAAAATGAGAATAGAATATATTATCAAGGGAGAGAAATCAATATTGATTATGATGTTGTCCCCTGCACCAATAATGCCATCGATCAAAATAAATAGAGGACCATTGAACTTAAGATTTGCAAGCTTCTCTCTTGATACGTAAACTCCTCAATCTAAGGTATTATTCTCTTGTTTACTTATAGATTTAGTCACTTTTATGGAAAATAAATATTTTGATAAATGCTTACCTTCGGATAGGAGTGTAATTTGAAGTTTAAGAAATTTTCTTGAATATGTAAATCCTATTTACAAGTTTCATCAAGAAATCAATTAGTCTAACCTTCTTCAAATTGACATATAAGATCATTTCATAAAATTAATTATTCAAGTTATGAAAGACATGTGCTTCGAACTCCTCATGTTTTCAAGTACGTATACTAGTTTATTATTATGGAACGAAGGGATAAAATGTTTATTCCAACATTTTGAATTTATATTAAGAATCTTGGACAAGGAGGATTGTATGTTCAACTTCCTTCCACCACATTTAGGTTTTGAGAATGTTTAAAGTTTAGACTTATGTTTATGAATTACACCATGTAAACATTACTAAATTTAGATGTTTAAACAATAGGAAGAATATTTGTACGAATATAAGTCATAAATCTTGAGATTGGTTTAGGGTTATGTGTTCAAAAAATTTCGTACTTTTCCTTGGACTCTAATGTTGAGAATTAAGTTTATGAAGGTGAATTATAAGATGATAAAGTTCAAATTGATATTTTGAACTATAATTATGGAAATACACATGTGTTGAGTATGTGTATTGTGTCCTTATTTGTCTTGGAGTCTTCGCATGTTTTTGAAATAAAAGATCATGTGTATACTTTTAATATTCTTGCTTAAATAATTATTTTAAGATGTTTTAGGGAGAATATGTGTTTTGAATAAAAACTTAAGACCCCATGATCGAGTGAGGTGTTCGGACCATGTGCCATCTTTCTTGAAATTACAAATTTTGATGAATTTTATTGAACAATCCTTGTACCTAAAGGTTAGTTTGATGAAACGTTACGTGTTTTAGTTGGATTACATGAGAATAGGTATGATTGTGGTTCAAACCATAATAGTGTTAAATGATTCAAGTTTCGATTGTTAAATTATATTGTTAAAGTTGAACCTTGAAATCAATTTTGTAGTAACCACGGATTATTATGGATAATGTAGAGTGAGTATTCATTCACCTGCCGAATAATATCAGTTGTGCATCGGACTGTAAATTTGAAAGGTATGTTACGACCGGATAACATACAACAGGTACCCGTGGTGTTTGATATGCATTGAACGTGGTTTATATGACATTTATTTGTCTACGTGGATTATTTGTGGTATTGCATAAACATCGATGCGAAGAAAAATAAAATCTATTTTACACACATGTATTTTCTGTATATATGTAGCATCGATGCTTGACACAACATTACATTGCATATTGAGCCTCGATACCATTGATGACCTTTTGATATTGTGTGTGGATTCGAGGTGTTTGTTTGGGATGGTATGGAACTGCGACTAGCCCGAGAGATGTTGCAGGCCGATAGGCGCAGTATGTCCGTAATCCCTGGCGAGGTGACCGGCACACGGTAGTAGACTGGCGGAGGAGTGGTCGCTATGGCAGTGTAGCCGAGACTTACCTGTTGCTCGAGCTGTTGCGCTGCATTTACTGATTGTGCAGTTACCGTTATTCCGATTACCCATGCATGTGGATTTTACCCTGATCATGCATTGCATCCACATATCATTCATTACAGTACATGTTTTATTTATTTTGGTCTTATCATACTGGGTTATTGCTCACCCCCTCGGGGGCGGTTACCTTCTTGTGTGTGTGGGTTGGTAATCAGGTTAGGAAGTGACGACATTTATGGAAGGCTGCACTGGATTCGGAGTTATGGTTGTGTACGCACGTGTCATCATCATTTTGAAGTATGAAGTCGTCCCAGTCTACTTTCTATATGTATACATCGATTATGGAGACTATCTTTCAGAACAAATTATGGAAAAACTTAGAAATTTCAACTATTGTTAAATATTCATTTCCTTCGAAAGATTTTAATTCTTTGATATCGTTCTTAATATATGTAACTATTTATTGAGTAAAATGTTATGATGCCTCGACTATTATAAATTATAAGTTACTATATTTTGATATTATATATAAAATAATATCGATTATCTTTTTGAAATGAAAATTTTTGGGCTCGCGTCATAAAAAAAAATTTAAGTCATATTTTCCGCTGCAAAGTTTAAAAATAATACTTTAATTAATTATCGCATGATAATTACCAACGAGAGTCGAGGGCCCCACAAGACACATACTCTTATAATTGCACGAAAATAAAATTTATCAAAAAATAAAAAAAAAACGTCCGAAATTTTTAAAATTTCTCAAATACTTATTCGAACCAAGAAAATGATGTACTCTAGACATATACTCGAATATTCTCACGAAATCGGAATTTATCATAAAATCAAAAAACCTATTTTAATTCTAACAATTTCTCAAAATCTTCTTCCAACCAAGAAAATTATTTACTCAATACATATACTCTTATAATTGCACGAAAAAGAAATTTATCAAAAAATCAAAAAAAATGTCCGAAATTGTTAAAATTTGTCAAATACTTATTCGAACCAAGAAAATGATATACTCTAGACATATACTCGAATATTCGCACGAAATCGGAATTTATCAAAAAATCAAAAAACTTATGTAATTTCTGAAAATTTCTCAAAACCTTCTTCCAACCAATATAATTATGTACTCAAGACACATACTCTTATAATTGCACGAAATAGAAATTTATCAAAAAATCAAAAAAAACGTCCGAAATTGTTAAAATTTCTCAAATACTTATTCGAACCAAGAAAATGATATACTCAAGACATATACTCGAATATTCGCACGAAATCGAAAAATCAAAAAATTTACGTAATTCTGAAAATTTCTCAAAACCTTCTTCCAACCAAGAAAATTATTTACTCAAGACACATACTCTTATAATTGCACGAAAAAGAAATTTATCAAAAAATCAAAAAAACGTCCGAAATTGTTACAATTTCTCAAATACTTATTCGAACCAAGAAAATGATATACATAGACATATACTCGAATATTCGCACGAAATCGGAATTTATCAAAAAATCAAAAAACTTATGTAATTTCTGAAAATTTCTCAAAACCTTCTTCCAACCAATATAATTATGTACTCAAGACACATACTCTTATAATTGCACGAAATAGAAATTTATCAAAAAATCAAAAAAAACGTCCGAAATTGTTAAAATTTCTCAAATACTTATTCGAACCAAGAAAATGATATACTCAAGACATATACTCGAATATTCGCACGAAATCGAAATTTATCAAAAAATCAAAAAATTTACGTAATTCTGAAAATTTCTCAAAACCTTCTTCCAACCAAGAAAATTATTTACTCAAGACACATACTCTTATAATTGCACGAAAAAGAAATCTATCAAAAAATCAAAAAAACGTCCGAAATTGTTACAATTTCTCAAATACTTTTTCGAACCAAGAAAATGATGTACTATAGACATATACTCGAATATTCGCATGAAATTAGAATTTATCAAAAAATTAAAAAACTTACGTAATTTCTGAAAATTTCTCAAAACCTTCTTCCAACAAATATAATTATGCACTCAAGACACATACTCTTATAATTGTACGAAAAAGAAATTTATCAAAAAATCAAAAAAAACGTCCGAAATTGTTAAAATTTCTCAAATAATTATTCGATCCAAGAAAATGATGTACTCTACAAACATATACTCGAATATTCGCACGAAATCGGAATTTATCAAAAAATCAAAAAACTTACGTAATTCTGAAAATTTCTCAAAGCCTTCTTCCAATCAAGAAAATTATGTACTCAAGACACATACTCTTATAATTACACGAAAAAAAAATTTGTCAAAAAATAAAAAAAAAACGTCCGAAATTTTTAAAATTTCTCAAATACTTATTCGAACCAAGAAAATGATGTACTCTAGACATATACTCGAATATTCTCACGAAATCGGAATTTATCATAAAATCAAAAAACCTATTTTAATTCTAACAATTTCTCAAAATCTTCTTCCAACCAAGAAAATTATTTACTCAATACATATACTCTTATAATTGCACGAAAAAGAAATTTATCAAAAAATCAAAAAAAATGTCCGAAATTGTTAAAATTTGTCAAATACTTATTCGAACAAAGAAAATGATGTACTCTAGACATATACTCGAATATTCTCACGAAATCGGAATTTATCATAAAATCAAAAAACCTATTTTAATTCAAACAATTTCTCAAAATCTTCTTCCAACCAAGAAAATTATTTACTCAATACATATACTCTTATAATTGCACGAAAAAGAAATTTATCAAAAAATCAAAAAAAATGTCCGAAATTGTTAAAATTTGTCAAATACTTATTCGAGCAAAGAAAATGATGTACTCTAGACATATACTCGAATATTCTCACGAAATCGGAATTTATCAAAAAATCAAAAAACTTACGTAATTCTGAAAATTTCTTAAAACCTTCTTCCAACCAAAATAACAATGTACTCAAGACACATACTCTTATAATTGTACGAAATAGAAATTTATCAAAACATCAAAAAAACGTCCGAAATTGTTAAATTTCTCAAATACTTATTCGAACCAAGAAAATGATATACTCAAGACATATACTCGAATATTCGCACGAAATCGAAATTTATCAAAAAATCAAAAATCTTACGTAATTTCTGAAAATTTCTCAAAACCTTCTTCCAACCAATATAATTATGTACTCAAGACACATACTCTTATAATTGCACGAAAAAGAAATTTATCAAAAAATCAAAAAAAACGTCCGAAATTGTTACAATTTCTCAAATACTTATTCGATCCAAGAAAATGATGTACTCTAGACATATACTCGAATATTCGCACGAAGTCGAAATTTATCAAAAAATCAAAAAACTTACGTATTTTCTGAAAATTTCCCAAAACCTTCTTCCAACCAAGAAAATTATGTACTCAAGACACATACTTTTATAATTACACGAAATAGAAATTTATCAAAAAATCAAAAAAACGTCTGAAATTGTTAAAATTTTCTCAAATACTTATTTGAAACAAGAAAATGATGTACTCTAGACATATACTCGAATATTCGTATGAAATCCGAATTTATCAAAAAATCAAAAAACTTACGTAATTCTGAAAATTTCTCAAAACCTTCTTCCAACCAAGAAAATTATGTACTCAAGACACATACTTTTATAATTGCACGAAATAGAAATTTATCAAAAAATAAAAAAAACGTCCGAAATTGTTAAAATTTCTCAAATACTTATTCAAACCTAGGAAATGATTTATTCAAGACATATTCTCGAATATTCGCACGAAATTGAAATTTATCAAAAAATTAAAAAACTTACGTATTTTCTGAAAATTTCCCAAAACCTTCTTCCAACCAAGAAAATTGTGTACTCAAGACACATACTTTTATAATTACACGAAATAGAAATTTATCAAAAAATCAAAAAAAACGTCTGAAATTGTTAAAATTTTCTCAAATACTTATTCGAAACAAGAAAATGATGTACTCTAGACATATACTCGAATATTCGTATGAAATCCGAATTTATCAAAAAATCAAAAAACTTACGTAATTCTGAAAATTTCTCAAAACCTTCTTCCAACCAAGAAAATTATGTACTCAAGACACATACTTTTATAATTGCACGAAATAGAAATTTATCAAAAAATAAAAAAAAACGTCCGAAATTGTTAAAATTTCTCAAATACTTATTCGAACCAAGAAAATGATATACTCAAGGCATATACTCGAATATTCGCACGAAATCGAAATTTAACAAAAAATCAAAAAACTTACGTAATTCTGAAAATTTCTCAAAACCTTCTTCCTACCAAGAAAATTATGTACTCAAGACACATACTCTTATAATTGCACGAAAAAAAAATTTATCAAAAAATAAAAAAAACGTCCGAAATTTTTACAATTTCTCAAATACTTATTCGAACCAAGAAAATGATGTACTCTTGACATATACTCGAATATTCTCACGAAATCGGAATTTATCAAAAAATCAAAAAAATTATGTAATTTCTGAAAATTTCTCAAAACCTTCTTCCAACCAATATAATTATGTACACAAGACACATACTCTTATAATTGCACGAAAAAGAAATTTATCAAAAAATAAAAAAACGTCCGAAATTGTTACAATTTCTCAAATACTTATTCGAACCAAGAAAATGATGTACTCTAGACATATAATATTCTCACGAAATCGGAATTTATCAAAAAATCAAAAAAATTATGTAATTTCTGAAAATTTCTCAAAACCTTCTTCCAACCATTATAATTATGTACTCAAGACACATACTCTTATAATTGCACGAAATAGAAATTTATCAAAAAATCAAAAAAATGTCCGAAATTTTTAAAATTTCTCAAATACTTATTCGAACCAAGAAAATGATGTACTCTAGACATATACTCGAATATTCTCACGAAATCGAAATTTATCAAAAAATCGAAAAACCTATTTTAATTCTGAAAATTTCTCCAAACCTTCTTCCAACCAAGAAAATTATTTACTCAATACACATACTCTTATAATTGCACGAAAAAGAAATTTATCTAAAAATCAAAAAATTGTCCGAAATTGTTAAAATTTGTCAAATACTTATTCGAACAAAGAAAATGATGTACTCTAGACATATACTCGAATATTCTCACGAAATCGGAATTTATCAAAAAATTCAAAAAACTTACGTAATTCTGAAAATTTCTCAAAACCTTCTTCCAACAAAGATAACAATGTACTCAAGACACATACTCTTATAATTGTACGAAATAAAAATTTATCAAAACATCAAAAAAACGTCCGAAATTGTTAAATTTCTCAAATACTTATTCGAACCAAGAAAATGATATACTCAAGACATATACTCGAATATTCGCACGAAATCGAAATTTATCAAAAAATCAAAAAATTTACGTAATTCTGAAAATTTCTCAAAACCTTCTTCCAACCAAGAAAATTATGTACTCAAGACACATACTCTTATAATTGCACGAAATAGAAATTTATCAAAAAATCAAAAAAATGCCCGAAATTGTTAAAATTTCTCAAATACTTATTCGAACCAAGAAAATGATGTACTCTAGACATATACTCGAATATTCTCACGAAATCGAAATTTATCAAAAAATCGAAAAAACCTATTTTAATTCTGAAAATTTCTCCAAACCTTCTTCCAACCAAGAAAATTATTTACTCAATACACATACTCTTATAATTGCACGAAAAAGAAATTTATCAAAAAATCAAAAAAAATGTCCGAAATTGTTAAAATTTCTCAAATACTTATTCGAACCAAGAAAATGATATACTCAAGACATATACTCGAATATTCGCACGAAATCGAAATTTATCAAAAAATCAAAAAACTTACGTAATTTCTGAAAATTTCTCAAAACCTTCTTCCAACCAAGAAAATTATTTACTCAAGACACATACATTTATAATTGCACAAAAAAGAAATTTATCAAAAAAAAAAAACGTCCGAAATTGTTACAATTTCTCAAATACTTATTCGAACCAAGAAAATGATGTACTATAGACATATACTCGAATATTCGCATGAAATTAGAATTTATCAAAAAATCAAAAAACCTACGTAATTTCTGAAAATTTCTCAAAACCTTCTTCCAACAAATATAATTATGTACTCAAGACACATACTCTTATAATTGTACGAAAAAGAAATTTATCAAAAAATCAAAAAAACGTCCGAAATTGTTAAAATTTCTCAAATAATTATTCGATCCAAGAAAATGATGTACTCTACACATATACTCGAATATTCGCACGAAATCGGAATTTATCAAAAAATCAAAAAACTTACGTAATTCTGAAAATTTCTCAAAACCTTCATCCAATCAAGAAAATTATGTACTCAAGACACATACTCTTATAATTACACGAAAAAAAAATTTGTCAAAAAATAAAAAAAAACGTCCGAAATTGTTAAAATTTCTCAAATACTTATTCGAACCAAGAAAATGATGTACTCTAGACATATACTCGAATATTCTCACGAAATCGGAATTTATCATAAAATCAAAAAACCTATTTTAATTCTGAAAATTTCTCAAAATCTTCTTCCAACCAAGAAAATTATTTACTCAATACACATACTCTTATAATTGCACGAAAAAGAAATTTATCAAAAAATCAAAAAAAATGTCCGAAATTGTTAAAATTTTCAAATACTTATTCGAACAAAGAAAATGATGTACTCTAGACATATACTCGAATATTCTCACGAAATCGGAATTTATCAAAAAATCAAAAAACTTACGTAATTCTGAAAATTTCTCAAAACCTTCTTCCAACCAAGATAACATATGTACTCAAGACACATACTCTTATAATTGTACGAAATAGAAATTTATCAAAACATCAAAAAAACGTCCGAAATTGTTAAATTTCTCAAATACTTATTCGAACCAAGAAAATGATATACTCAAGACATATACTCGAATATTCGCACGAAATCGAAATTTATCAAAAAATCAAAAAAATTACGTAATTCTGAAAATTTCTCAAAACCTTCTTCCAACCAAGAAAATTATGTACTCAAGACACATACTCTTATAATTGCACGAAATAGAAATTTATCAAAAAATCAAAAAAACGTCCGAAATTGTTAAAATTTCTCAAATACTTATTCGAACCAAGAAAATGATGTACTATAGACATATACTCGAATATTCGCATGAAATTAGAATTTATCAAAAAATTAAAAAACTTACGTAATTTCTGAAAATTTCTCAAAACCTTCTTCCAACAAATATAATTATGCACTCAAGACACATACTCTTATAATTGTACGAAAAAGAAATTTATCAAAAAAATCAAAAAAAAACGTCCGAAATTGTTAAAATTTCTCAAATAATTATTCGATCCAAGAAAATGATGTACTCTACAAACATATACTCGAATATTCGCACGAAATCGGAATTTATCAAAAAATCAAAAAACTTACGTAATTCTGAAAATTTCTCAAAGCCTTCTTCCAATCAAGAAAATTATGTACTCAAGACACATACTCTTATAATTACAACGAAAAAAAAATTTGTCAAAAAATAAAAAAAAAACGTCCGAAATTTTTAAAATTTCTCAAATACTTATTCGAACCAAGAAAATGATGTACTCTAGACATATACTCGAATATTCTCACGAAATCGGAATTTATCATAAAATCAAAAAACTTACGTAATTCTGAAAATTTCTCAAAACCTTCTTCCAACCAAGAAAATTATGTACTCAAGACACATACTCTTATAATTGCACGAAAAGAAATTTATCAAAAAATCAAAAAAAACTGTCCGAAATTGTTAAAATTTCTCAAATACTTATTCGAACCAAGAAAATGATGTACTCTAGACATATACTCGAATATTCGCACGAAATCGGAAATTTATCAAAAAATCAAAAAACTTACGTTAATTCTGAAAATTTCTCAAAACCTTCTTCCAACCAAGAAAATTATGTACTCAAGACACATACTCTTATAATTGCACGAAAAAGAAATTTATCAAAAAATCAAAAAAATGTCCGAAATTGTTAAAATTTCTCAAATACTTATTCGAACCAAGAAAATGATGTACTCTAGACATATACTCGAATATTCTCACGAAATCGGAATTTATCAAAAAATCAAAAAACTTACGTAATTCTGAAAATTTCTCAAAACCTTCTTCCAACCAAGAAAATTATGTACTCAAGACACATACTCTTATAATTGCACGAAATAGAAATTTATCAAAAAATCAAAAAAACGTCCGAAATTGTTAAAATTTCTCAAATACTTATTCGAACCAAGAAAATGATGTACTCTAGACATATACTCGAATATTCGCACGAAATCGGAATTTATCAAAAAATCAAAAAACTTACGTAATTCTGAAAATTTCTCAAAACCTTCTTCCAACCAATATAAATTATGTACTCAAGACACATACTCTTATAATTGCACGAAATAAGAAATTTATCAAAAATCAAAAAAACGTCCGAAATTGTTAAAATTTCTCAAATACTTATTCGAACCAAGAAAATGATGTACTCTAAGACATATACTCGAATATTCGCACGAAATCGAAATTTATCAAAAAATCAAAAAACTTACGTATTTCTGAAAATTTCTCAAAACCTTCTTCCAACCAAGAAAATTATGTACTCAAGACACATACTCTTATAATTGCACGAAATAGAAATTTATCAAAAATCAAAAAAACTTCCGAAATTGTTAAAATTTCTCAAATACTTATTCGAACCAAGAAAATGATGTACTCAAGACATATACTCGAATATTCGCACGAAATCGAAATTTATCAAAAAATCAAAAAACTTACGTAATTCTGAAAATTTCTCAAAACCTTCTTCCAACCAAGATAAATTATGTACTCAGGACACATACTCTTATAATTGCACGAAATAGAAATTTATCAAAAAATCAAAAAAAACGTCCGAAATTGTTAAAATTTCTCAAATACTTATTCGAACCAAGAAAATGATGTACTCAAGACATATACTCGAATATTCGCACGAAATCGAAATTTATCAAAAAATCAAAAAACTTACGTATTTCTGAAATTTCTCAAAACCTTCTTCCAACCAAGATAAATTATGTACTCAAGACACATACTCTTATAATTGCACGAAATAGAAATTTATCAAAACATCAAAAAAACGTCCGAAATTGTTAAAATTTCTCAAATACTTATTCGAACCAAGAAAATGATGTACTCTAGACATATACTCGAATATTCGTACGAAATCCGAATTTATCAAAAAATCAAAAAACTTACGTAATTCTGAAAATTTCTCAAAACCTTCTTCCAACCAAGAAAATTATGTACTCAAGACACATACTCTTATAATTGCACGAAATAGAAATTTATCAAAAAATAAAAAAAACGTCCGAAATTGTTAAAATTTCTCAAATACTTATTCGAACCAAGAAAATGATATACTCATAGACATATACTCGAATATTCGCACGAAATCGGAATTTATCAAAAAATCAAAAAACTTACGTAATTCTGAAAATTTCTCAAAACCTTCTTCCAACAAGAAAATTATGTACTCAAGACACATACTCTTATAATTGCACGAAAAAGAAATTTATCAAAAATCAAAAAAAACGTCCGAAATTGTTAAAATTTCTCAAATACTTATTCGAACCAAGAAAATGATGTACTCTTAAGACATATACTCGAATATTCGCACGAAATCGAAATTTATCAAAAAATCAAAAAACTTACGTAATTCTGAAAATTTCTCAAAATCCTTCTTCCAACCAAGATAACATATGTACTCAAGACACATACTCTTATAATTGCACGAAATAGAAATTTATCAAAACATCAAAAAAAACGTCCGAAATTGTTAAAATTTCTCAAATACTTATTCGAACCAAGAAAATGATATACTCAAGACATATACTCGAATATTCGCACGAAATCGAAATTTATCAAAAAATCAAAAAACTTACGTAATTTCTGAAAATTTCTCAAAACCTTCTTCCAACCAAGAAAATTATTTACTCAAGACACATACTCTTATAATTGCACGAAAATAGAAATTTATCAAAAAATCAAAAAAACGTCCGAAATTGTTACAATTTCTCAAATACTTATTCGAACCAAGAAAATGATGTACTCTAGACATATACTCGAATATTCGCACGAAATCGGAATTTATCAAAAAATCAAAAAACTTACGTAATTTCTGAAAATTTCTCAAACCTTCTTCCAACCAATATAATTATGTACTCAAGACACATACTCTTATAATTGCACGAAAAAGAAATTTATCAAAAAATCAAAAAAACTGTCCGAAATTGTTAAAATTTCTCAAATACTTATTCGAACCAAGAAAATGATGTACTCTAGACATATACTCGAATATTCGCACGAAATCGGAATTTATCAAAAAATTCAAAAAACTTACGTAATTCTGAAAATTTCTCAAAACCTTCTTCCAACAAGATAAATTATGTACTCAAGACACATACTCTTATAATTGCACGAAATAAAAATTTATCAAAAAATCAAAAAAAACGTCCGAAATTGTTAAATTTCTCAAATACTTATTCGAACCAAGAAAATGATATACTCAAGACATATACTCGAATATTCGCACGAAATCGAAATTTATCAAAAAATCAAAAAACTTACGTAATTCTGAAAATTTCTCAAAACCTTCTTCCAACCAAGAAAATTATGTACTCAAGACACATACTCTTATAATTGCACGAAATAGAAATTTATCAAAAAATCAAAAAAACGTCCGAAATTGTTAAATTTCTCAAATACTTATTCGAACCAAGAAAATGATGTACTACTAGACATATACTCGAATATTCGCACGAAATCGAAATTTATCAAAAAATCAAAAAACTTACGTAATTCTGAAAATTTCTCAAAACCTTCTTCCAACCAAGATAACATATGTACTCAAGACACATACTCTTATAATTGCACGAAATAGAAATTTATCAAAACATCAAAAAAACGTCCGAAATTGTTTAAAATTTCTCAAATACTTATTCGAACCAAGAAAATGATATACCCAAGACATATACTCGAATATTCGCACGAAATCGAAATTTATCAAAAAATCAAAAAACTTACGTAATTCTGAAAATTTCTCAAAACCTTCTTCCAACCAAGAAAATTATTTACTCAAAACACATACTCTTATAATTGCACGAAAAAGAAATTTATCAAAAATCAAAAAAACGTCCGAAATTGTTACAATTTCTCAAATACTTATTCGAACCAAGAAAATGATGTACTATAGACATATACTCGAATATTCGCACGAAATCGGAATTTATCAAAAAATCAAAAACTTACGTAATTCTGAAAATTTCTCAAAACCTTCTTCCAACCAAGAAAATTATGTACTCAAGACACATACTCTTATAATTGCACGAAATAGAAATTTATCAAAAATCAAAAAAACGTCCGAAATTGTTAAAATTTCTCAAATACTTATTCGAACCAAGAAAATGATATACTCTAAGACATATACTCGAATATTCGCACGAAATCGAAATTTATCAAAAAATCAAAAAACTTACGTAATTTCTGAAAATTTCTCAAAACCTTCTTCCAACCAAGAAAATTATGTACTCAAGACACATACTCTTATAATTGCACGAAATAGAAATTTATCAAAAAATCAAAAAAAACGTCCGAAATTGTTAAAATTTCTCAAATACTTATTCGAACCAAGAAAATGATATACTCAAGACATATACTCGAATATTCGCACGAAATCGAAATTTATCAAAAAATCAAAAAACTTACGTAATTTCTGAAAATTTCTCAAAACCTTCTTCCAACCAAGAAATATTTACTCAAGACACATACTCTTATAATTGCACGAAAAAGAAATTTATCAAAAAATAAAAAAACGTCCGAAATTGTTAAAATTTCTCAAATACTTATTCGAACCAAGAAAATGATGTACACAAGACATATACTCGAATATTCGCACGAAATCGAAATTTATCAAAAAATCAAAAACTTACGTAGTTTCTGAAAATTTCTCAAAACCTTCTTCCAACCAAGATAATTATGTACTCAAGACACATACTCTTATAATTGCACGAAAGAGAATTTATAAAAAATCAAAAAAAAACTTCCGAAATTGTTAAAATTTCTCAAATACTTAATTCGAACCCAGAAAATGATGTACTCTAGACATATACTCGAATATTCGCACGAAATCGAAATTTATCAAAAAATCAAAAAACTTACGTAATTTCTGAAAATTTCTCAAAACCTTCTTCCAACCAAGAAAATTATGTACTCAAGACACATACTCTTATAATTGCACGAGAAATAAATTTATCAAAAAATCAAAAAAACGTCTGAAATTGTTACAATTTCTCAATACTTATTCGAACCAAGAAAATGATGTACTCTAGACATATACTCGAATATTCGCACGAAATCGAAATTTATCAAAAAATCAAAAAACTTACGTAATTACTGAAAATTTTCTCAAAACCTTCTTCCAACCAATATAATTATGTACTCAAAACACATACTCTTATAATTGCACGAAATAGAAATTTATCAAAAAATCAAAAAAAACGTCCGAAATTGTTAAAATTTCTCAAATACTTATTCGAACCAAGAAAATGATTTACTCAAGACATATACTCGAATATTCGCACGAAATCGAAATTTATCAAAAAATCAAAAGACTTACGTAATTCTGAAAATTTTTCAAAACCTTCTTCCAACAAGAAAATTATGTTCTCAAGACACATACTCTTATAATTGCACGAAATTGAAATTTAACCAAAAATCAAAAAAACGTCCGAAATTGTTAAAATTTCTCAAATACTTATTCGAACCTAGAAAATGATATACTCAAAACATATACTCTAATATTCGTACGAAATCGAAATTTATCAAAAATTCAAAAAACTTACGTATTTCTGAAAATTTCTCAAAACCTTCTTCCAACCAATATAACAATGTACTCAAGACACATACTCTTATAATTGCACGAAATAGTAGTTTATCAAAACATCAAAAAAACGTCCGAAATTGTTAAAATTTCTCAAATACTTATTCGAACCAAGAAAAAGATATACTCAAAACATATACTCGAATATTCGCACGAAATCGAAATTTATCAAAAAATCAAAAAACTTACGTTATTTCTGAAAATTTCTCAAAACCTTCTTCCAACCAAGATAACAATGTACTCAAGACACATACTTTTATAATTGCAGGAAATAGAAATTTATCAAAATATCAAAAAAAACGTCCGAAATATTCGAATGAAATCGGAATTTATCAAAAAATCAAAAAAATTACGTAATTCTGAAAATTTTCAAACCTTTCTTCCAACCAAGAAAAATTATGTACTCAAGACACATACTCTTATAATTGAACTCTTGCATGCAAGGGATGAGTTGGTCTTGTAGATACTTCCTGTTGATTAATTGGTGACCATTTAATTTTTTCACCTGTTTGAAGAAATCTAAGGACCACTTCTTGATTGCAGTAATTTGTTGAATAATTTTGCCACCATTTAATTTTAAATTCTCTTACTATTGAAATAGGGTAAGGTTTTGAATAAAATTGTTGAAATTGGAAATTCCAACAAAAAATCCATGGTACTTTGAATTCGGCAAAATATAAAATTTGTTTTTCAAAATCGGTACCTGGAGCTTTTGAAACAAAACTTTGAAGGGCAAGTTTTACATCTGGAGGTAGAATTTCGGTTGAAGGACCAAATTGGAACCACCAGTCGCAAAACCAAATGGGGAATTCTTTAAAGAAGTTTGAATGAAATGTTAAAAACCAAGAATGATCAAATGGTCGTTTGAAAAACGTATTTACCATGCCATTTTGTAAGCAGGATAATTATAACCTTTAGGATTAAAATCTTTGAAAAATTCTTTTGGGAAAATGGAAAAGTCCATTCTTCTTGTTTAAAAATCTTTTTATTATACATTTTGAAAAAGCGATGCTAGAAGGATTTTTATTATCGGGAGTGTGGACTAATTCTATTGATTTTGAATCAACAAGAATAAATTCATAAAATTGTTGAGCCTTTCTGGTGTCTTCTGGGTACCAATGATAACCTTGAGGGTAATAACGTTGAATAATACTTTTGAGTGTATTAAAGTCAGGGACTGTTGAAAATCTAGTTAGAGTAAGATGTTCAACATAAGGTTTTGTGAAATAGGGCGATGATTGGGATGATTGAGTAGGTAAGGTTTTTCAGGTGTGGTTGGTGCAAGGGGTGTTTGTACAGCTTGAGTATAGGTAAGAGGAGGAAAAGTGGCAAGAACTGTAAATCTATTTTGGGTAGGTTTTTGAGCTGCATAATCATCGGATGTTTGAACTTTGGACTGGTTCATCTGTAATAACATGTTTTCCTTGTAAAAACTCTCTAGTAAGAAAATCTGGAAGTGAATTGGATGATCCTTTAATGTATTCAATCTCAAAATCAAACATTGATAAAATAGCTTGCCATAGTGCAAAAATTTGTTTTGAAACTATATTTTTTACATCTTTTTGTAAAATTTGTTTTGCAGATTTTCAATCTATACGTAACAGAAATGTTTTATTGTATAAATCATCTTGAAATTTAGAAATGCATAAGACTATGGATAAAATTTCTTTTTTGACAGTAGAATAATTCTTTTGAGATCCTAACCATATGCCGGAATGAAAACGAATGATATGTTCAGTTGTAGGAGATGCAGATGAATGTAATTTTTGTTGTTTGAGTATACCCCCATACCCTGAATCAGATGCATCTGTTTCAACAATAAGGTAGGCGTCGGGATGAGGAAGTCCTAGGCAAGGTAAGGATGTAACTTGGGTTTTAATTAATTGAACTAGACGTGAATGTTCAGATGTCCATTCACACGGTTTCTTTTGAAGCCGTTGATTTAGAGGTTTACAAATAATTCGAAGTTTGGGAAAGAAATCTGAAACATAATTGAGACATCCTAGGAATCGTTGAAGTTGAGTTTTATCTTTAATTTCATCTGGAAATTTTGATGCAAATTCTATAGCTCTTGAAATAGGTTTGATAGTGCCTTGGAAAATATCGTGTCCTAAAAAACGAATTTTGGTTTGAAAGAGTTTTAATTTAGATTCAGAAACTGCTAATCCATTTTTCATAGTAGTTTGAATAAAAATATTTAAATGTTTAAAATGTTGATCTATTGATTCTGAAAATATTAAAACATCATCAATGTAAACAATGATAAAATCAAAGGAATTGAAAATATTATTCATTATATTTTGAAATTCAGAAGGAGCATTTTTGAGACCAAAAGGCATTACATAATGTCCAAAAGGTACAGTAAATGCTGTTTTATATTTATCCTTTTTCATCTATTTGAATTTGCCAAAATCCAGATTTCATATCAAATTTTGAAAAGATAGTTGCTTTATATAATCTGTTTATTAAATCTCTTTTATTTGGAATTGGATATCTAATCCATTGTAGTACTTTGTTTAATGGTTTATAATTAATTACTAATCTAGGAACACCACGTTCCTTTTCAGCATTATTATTGACATAAAAGGATGCACAACTCCAAGGAGATTTGCTGGGCCTTATTAAATTGTTAGTAAGTAAATTTTGAATTTCTTGTTTACATGTTTCAAGTAATTCTTTATTCATTTGAATAGGTCTTGCTTTTGTAGGGATGTCTTTTTCATTGAATTCTTTTTCATAGGGTAATTCTATGATATGATGTTTCCTATCCCAAAAAGCATTAGGAAATTCAGAACATATTTTTATTTTAATGTTATTTTCTATTGATTTATTTTTTGTTGTATAGTGGGAAGTTGTTTTTGCTCTTCAATTTTTAAATATGATATTTCTTCTTTTAATAGATTTATTTGCGATTTTTTAACTTTAATCAAATTAAGTTGTTTAAAAATTGATGAATCTTGAAGCAAAGATATTTCTTTAACTTTAGTAGGAGTAGAAAAATAAAAACTTATTTTATTGCCCATAATATTAGTAGTAATACCTTTATGATTTACATGAAAAGGGTAAATTGAGGTTAAAAACGGAGTTCCTAATATTATTTCTTGATTTAAGTTTTTAACTAAAATGAATGGAGTTTTAAAACAATATCCTTGATTGCAGATATAAGCTTTTGATAATTTATATTTGATATTTAAGGGTGTTGAGTTAGCTGCAACAAGCTTTTCTTTTATTTTTTCATAATATTTAGTAGGAATTAGTCCTTCATTAATACAATTTTGATCAGCATTACTGTCTATAAGACAAATAGTGTTGATTTTAAAATCATTAATGATTAAAGTAATCATAGAATACCATTTTTGAAATGAAATTTTTTCTATTGTTTGAACGTATTGTTCTTGATCAGGCATGTTTTGAGAGACATGAATTTGTCCTTGATCAGAATCTTTAGTGTCAAAGGAATGTTCTTGTTCTAGAATAGATAGTTTAGTATCTAATTCTAAATCTTTAGCATCAAGATTATTCAATTTACAATAAATATTTGAGATTTGTTTTTTAATTGATTAATTTCTCTTTGGAATCATTGGAATTTATTATATTCTTTTTTATAGTAGAGGAAGGGCTTTTATCAAATAATTTTGAAATACTAAAAGGTTCATTTATTTGGCTAGCTGGTTCTTCTTCAGTAAGAAGTAAAGTTTAAATTTTGTAAATATTCTTTACGATTTTCAGGATTATTAATTTTATTAATTAATTCGAATAAAAATTCTTGTTGATCTATATTTTTTGTAATGACATTTATAGATAAAGAACAGAAATTAGAATTTTGAACTTCGTTATCGCTGTCACTAGAGCTATCTAAAATTTGATTTATATATTCAAAATCAGTATTAATACTAGACTCTGATTCAGAAGTTTGAGAATTTGGCTTTTCTTCGTTTATTAATAAAGTTGATATTTTATCTCTAAGTTCTGGATCATCTTGAAATAGTTCATTAATTTTTGTCTTAACCGGACAGGTGTCAGCTTTGTGACCAAAACGGTGACATTTCCAACATTGAATTTTGGTAGTATTGGTGTTACTAATTTTTTTGTATGGTTTTTTGTAAGATTTTTTCTTTTTCTTGAATGTTTCGTCTGGATTGGGTTCCTTTGAACTTCTTTTAGGTTTTCGAAAATATTTTCGATATCTTTTGTCTGAAGTAAGTTTTTTAACCTTATTTTTGTAATATGTTGAGGGAGCAAGAATTTTTTGCATACCGAAAGCTTCACAAAAGTTACCTAATTCTTTTCTAGAGTTATGTTTATCTTTGCCATATTTTGATTGTATTTTTAATTCAGAGCATAACGTTAAGGCTTCTCTTTTGATAAAAGAAAATAATTGCCCGAAAGTTATTGAATCGAAATTGATAGGATCACTATCAGTTTCTGATGAAGATCTACGAGTGTATGATGAAGAAGGAGTTAATCAAGGAGAGGTACATACGATTCCTCTAATTCCAAGTGGACCAATTACAAGAGCACGAGCTAAAAAGTTGGCCAACTCATTGCTAAGCTTCGTACTGCACCCATAACAAAGGAACACTCTAAGTCAAGACAATTTATGACAAATGATCCTACAATGCTGAATCTACTCCAAGTTCAAGAAGAAGAGTGAATCAATTGAATTATTTCAAGTTTTTGTACTCGGGCTGCTTAAAATTTTTCTCTTATAATTTGTTCCAAATTGTAATAGTATTTTATGCCTTAGTGGGCTTAGTACTTATTTTATTTCATGCATTTTCGAGTTGTAAGTTGATGGGCTTCATAAAAGTGGCATGGTAGCTTGTTTTGAGCCCATTAGGTCAAATTAAATGTGCTAAGGCTATATATAAGCACCCATAGTAGTCTTTTGAGGGTAATTAATCATTTTTGATTCCAACAATCAAGTTTTCATACCTCTTGAAACTTTCACTCGAAAATTTGATCTTCAAAGATCAAATTTCTGAACTTATCAAGGTTTTCATTCCTTGTGGCGTTCACAATCAGATACCGAGGTTCATATCTCTTTATAGATATTGGGTCGAGGTGCTTATTATCAGATACCGAGGTTCATATCTCTTTATAGATATTGGGTCGAGGTGCTTATCATCATACCGAGGTTCTTGCTTCGTTAAGCAACGGGTCGAGGTTTAAGGTAACAAAATTTATATCATTCGAGCCTTGTAATTTTCAATTTGATTTTAATACTTTCTTGGGTTACAACGTGTAAATCGTGATTTTTGTGGTCCTTAGCACGATTCATTCTATATCGTTGTTAATGGCATCACAAGGGTCATATCATGGTTACAACGTGTAAATCGAGATTTTTGTGATCCTTAGCACGATCCATTCCATATCGTTGTTAATGACGTCACAAGGGTCTTATCATTTGGTATCAGAGCCTGGTTTTTAAAATCAGGTTTTTGTTTCATTGAGTATTTGTTTTTCCTATTCATTTTCATATTTTTCGTTGCTCCGAAGAGGCCAAAAAAAAAAAAAATTCGTTTTTTTTTTGGGCTTTTCTTTTCTTGTTTCTTTAATCCCTTGACTTCCTTAAAAAAAACGAAAAAGGAATTAAAGGGTCACATTTTTTGAGTCAATATTTTATTTCCAAGTAAAGGGTCATCCTTTTGAGTCAATATTCTATTTCCAAGTATTTCACTTCTTTCCAAGGTAGTCAAATCATAATTCAAGACTACTCCTTTCACTCAAAGAGTCATTTGTATTTCCAAGTCCTACATTAAAGTCTTTTAGTCCTTGTGTCTTGGATTCAACTTGTATTTCTAAAGTTTGTTCCCAAGTTTCTTTTAAGATCAATTTGAGGTTCAAGTCTCGATTTTTATTTATTTATTTTTTTGTTACCTCTTTAAAAAAAAAAACGAAGTACAACCTCTTCAACCTAGCAAGAAAACCATCCTCGATGCAATCATAACATCTGTGTGGAAAAAGGCTATGTGAGGACATTCGAAAAAGCCAAAAAAGAGAGTAAACACGAGTGGAAGTCCATTTGTGAGTTGAGTGTGAGTGAAACACGTGAGGGAGTGTTTGTGAGGTCCTTTCTTTTTATACTAACCCTTTTCTTGCAGGGAACACAAAATGTCTCGTAACAATGATGGTTCAAGTGGTAGTGGTGAAAAAGATAATGCTTTACGCTTCAAGCCATGCAACAACAGTTTGAGCGTATGGGCATGATCTTACAAGCGATGACTGATAGACTTGATAAGCAAGATGAACAAGTGAAAGAATTGAGGGGTGAACGAGGAGGACGAGATCGGAATGTGCGTAGAAATGTGGTGTATGACTTGACGGAGTCCGAAGAAGAGTACAATGATGTGAATCAAAGAAATGGTGATGATGGAGGCAATGGACTAAGGGGTAGAGGAGGGCATGGTAATTGGGGTGATAGAAGACAAGGTAGACGTGGTCGGAATGAGCAAAATAATGGAAGGGGTGAGGATAGGATAGATCGTGATTTGGGAAATATAAAGGTGAATATTCCACCTTTCCAGGGGAAGAACAACCCAGAAATATACTTAGAATGGGAAAAGAGGGTTGAGTTAATGTTTGACTGCCATGAGTTCTCCGAGGAGAAGAAAGTAAGCTAGTGGTCATAGAGTTTACAGACTATGCTTTGATTTGGTGGGATCAATTGGTACAAAGTCGAAGGAGAAATAGAGAGCAACCAATTACCACATGGGATGAGGTGAAGGCCGCAATGAGACGTCGATTTGTGCCATCACACTATTACCGTGATATTTTTCAGCGATTGCAAGGGTTGAATCAAGGTTCAAGGAGTGTGGAGGATTATCATAAGGAGATGGAAATTCTGATGATACGAGCAGATGTGGAGGAGGATAGAGAGGCGACAATGGCAAGATTTTTACAGGGTTTGAATCGTGATATAGCTAACGTAGTCGAATTACAACACTACGTTGAGCTTGAGGATATGGTACATATGGCTATAAAAGTTGAGAGGCAGATTCATCGTAGGAGTAATGTGACTAAGGTTAGCTCAACTTCAGGTACATCTTGGAAACCTGGTTTGAATAAGGGATTTGATAAATCATTTGGGAAACAGAAATTTGAGACACCAAAAGGGAAGGATACTGTGGTTGATAAGGGTAAGAAACCAGTGGATGGATCCCAAGAGAAGAATAGAGACATTAAGTGCTTTAGATGTTTGGGGCGAGACACATTGCATCTCAGTGTCCTAATAAGCGTGTCATGATACTGCGGGAAGATGGAGAGATAGATTCTGAAAGTGAGGAAGACAACAACTCACAAGCATCATCAGAGGGTGCAGAGTGTGAGGAGTATGCTGTGGAAGGAGAGTTACTTGTGGCTCGTAGAGCATTGACTATGCAAGTGAAGGAGGATGAGGAAGTGCAGCGTGAAAACATTTTCCATACTCGTTGCCACATAAACGAGAAAGTTTGCAGTTTGATCATTGATGGGGGTAGTTGTACGAATGTTGCTAGTACATTGCTTATTGAGAAGTTGGGGTTGCCTACAATGAAACATCCTAGGCCATATAAGTTGCAGTGGTTGAATGATTGTGGTGAAGCAAAGGTTACAAAACAAGTGTTGATATCATTTTCGATTGGGAAATACAGAGATGAGGCTCTTTGCGATGTGGTACCAATGCAGGCGGGACACCTACTATTAGGGAGACCTTGGCAGTATGATAGAAAGGTCACACATGATGGCTTCAAGAATCACTATTCTTTTGTAAAGGATGGGCGAACTGTTACCTTAGTCCCATTGACACCGAAACAGGTGTATGATGATCAATTGAGGGTGGAAAATGAGCTTGAGAAAAAAAAGAGCATGATAAAAAAAATGTGAGTGAAAAAAAAGAGGAGTTTGTGAAAAAGAGTGAAAAAAAAGAAGATGAGCTCAGTGAGAAAAAAGAGAGAGAGTTGAGCGAAAAGAAAAAAAAAGGAGTGAATTTGTTTTGCAAAAGAATGTGAGATTCGCGAGGCTTTTCTAGCAAGGAGACCTTTGTTTGTGCTTATGTACCAAAGAGGCTTATTTAGCTGTTGACGAATCTAACAATACTTTGTCTAGTTCTTTCGTGCTATTTTGCAGGTATATGATGATATATTTCAAGAGGAGGATACCTACTGGATTGCAACCAATTAGGGGAATTGAGCACCAATTGACTTCCTTCCAGGAGCCTTCAATTCCTAACCGACCAGCCTTATAGGAGCAACCCTGAGGAGACAAAGGAATTGCAGCGGCAAATTCAGGAACTCATGGAAAAAGGGTACATTCGAGAAAGTCTGAGTCCTTGTGCTGTACCCGTACTTCTTGTACCAAAAAAAGATGGGACGTGGAGGATGTGTATTGATTGTAGGGCGATCAATAAAATCACTGTAAAGTATCGCCACCCTATTCCTCGTTTAGATGATATGCTTGATGAATTGCATGGTGCATGTGTGTTTTCTAAGATTGATTTGAAAAGTGGTTACCATCAGATACGCATGCGTGAGGAGATGAGTGGAAACGGCTTTTAAAACTAAACTTGGTCTGTATGAGTGGTTAGTGATGCCTTTCGGGTTAACTAACGCACCTAGTACATTTATGCGCCTTATGAATCATGTTTTACGTGCATTCATTGGTAGATTTGTTGTGGTGTATTTTGATGACATTCTTATTTACAGCACTAGTTTGGAAATTCATGAAACGCATGTCACTCAGGTATTAGAAGTTTTTGAGGAAAGAAAAATTGTATGCGAACCTAAAGAAATGCACTTTTTGCACCGACCAAGTCACTTTCTTAGGTTACGTAGTATCAGGCTAGAGTAGAGTGGTTGAGGTGGATGAGGAGAAGGTCAAAGCAATTAGGGATTGCCTACACCTAAGTCTGTGTCCGAAGTTAGGAGTTTCATGGCTTGGCAAGCTTTTATAGGAGGTTTGTCAAAAACTTTAGCACACTTGCAGCACCATTAATTGAAGTTATTAAGAAAACTGTTGGGTTTAAGTGGGGCGAAGAACAAGGAAAAGCTTTTGAATTGATTATTAAACAAATGTTGAGTTCTGCACCATTACTTGTTTTGCCTGATTTATCCAAGACTTTTGAAATTGAATGTGATGCATCTGGTGTTGGTATTGGAGCTGTTTTAATGCAGGAAAAGAAGCCTATTGCATATTTCAGTGAGAAGCTTAATGGGGCAGCCTTGACACTATCCAACATATGACAAAGAATTCTACGCATTGGTAAGGGCATTGGAGACATGGCAACATTATCTTTGGCCGAAGGAATTTGTCATCCACACTGATCATGAGTCACTGAAGTACTTGAAGGGGGCAAGGGAAACTAAACAAACGCCATGCGAAGTGGGTTGAGTTTTTGGAAACATTCCCATATGTGATACAGTATAAACAAGGAAAGGAGAATGTTGTAGCTGATGCTCTATCAAGAAGGTATACCTTGATCTCTACTTTGAATGCTAAGTTGCTTGGTTTCGAATTCATTAAAGATTTATATGCTAACGATTCTGATTTTGGCAATGTTTTTTGGAGCATGTGAGAAAGTAGCATTTGGCAAGTTCTATAGGCATGAGGGATTTTTGTTTCGTGATAATAGGTTGTGTATGCCAAAAAGTTCATTGAGAGAGTTATTGGTAAGGGAAGTCACATGGGGGAGGGCTTATGGGACATTTCGGAGTCAAAAAAACCTTAGACATACTGAGTGAGCATTTTTTTTGGCCACACATGAGGAGAGATGTTGAAAGAATGTGTGAGCGATGTTATCACCTGTAGGAAGGCTAAGTCTAGAGCTTTACCTCACGGCTTGTACACACCCTTGCCTATTCCTGTTGAACCATGGGTAGATGTGTCAATGGATTTTTGTTTGGGGCTACCTAGGTCTAGGAGGGGGCACGATTCTGTTTTTGTTGTTGTTGACAGGTTCTCTAAAATGGCTCACTTTATACCATGTCACAAAACTGATGATGCATCTAACGTTGCTGGATTTGTATTTTCGTGGAGATTGTGCGATTGCATGGTGTTCCCGCACAATTGTTTCTGATAGAGATGTGAAGTTTCTGAGTTACTTCTGGAAGACCTTATGGGGGGTAAACTTGGTACTAAGCTTCTTTTTCTCCACCACTTGTCACCCCCAGACAGATGGGCAAACAGATGTGGTTAATCGAACATTGTCGACATTACTACGCTCCATAATACAAAGGAATTTGAAGAATTGGGAGGAGTGCATACCACAATGTAGAGTTGCTTATAACAGGAATGTTCATTCTGCTACTCAATTGTGGGGTTCCTCGTTACTTAATCCATTATGTATCCAGTTAACATACATATGTGAGTATGAATTAAGTAAGAACATACACTGATTTTTTAGAGTCTTTTACTAGTTAAGTTGTTACAGTACCAAATCCTGAGTACAAAACCAAACTAAATTTGTTTTCTACATATACATTACATGTAAAATTAACAACCTAAGCCAAGTACAACTCATATGCAGTGGTTCACCTCGCAGTGGAATAAGACTCACGCTCCCCACGTCTATGAGTCCCTACAGAAACATCACACAATGAGTATAGATAACAATTATCTCCGTGCAATATCAAAATACAATATCAATATCAATGATAAAGCACAATAAATCATCAAATGTGAATGTCCGTCTCATGCATCCCCAAATGCACCATGTCATGACATTCTCAACACATACACTATTATCACGAGACTAAAATGATATACCTATCAGCTCAATATGTCAGTGGAACCACCTCACATCTTCATATTAGCAGCACAGATCATAGTACCGTCCTCAAATGATAATAGCCATAGCATATATCCAAAAACCGGCATATATCGCTATATAGCATAACCGAGCATATACCCAAACCAGGCGTATATCTCTCTGTCACATAACCGAGCATATATCCAAACCAGGCATATATCTCTATGTCACATAGCCGAGCATATATCCAAACCAGGCATATATCTCACATACATAACCGAGCATATACCCAAACCAGGCGTATCTCACACATATGATATCCATGAATGTATAGGCATATGATACTACCAATCATATGATAACAAACATAACACAATTCACATGATATCAATCTCATAACATCATCACACAATATCTATACTCCGTACGTCAACACGTACCTGTACTGCGACACAAACGAGATAAATCAGTCGTCCCTGGCTAATTGCCTCGTTGTCCCTGCCCCTGTGATGGTGCTACAACAATGCCAATAATATATCATGTTATCATAGGCATTAAAATCAAATTCTACAAAAATATAAAATTTTCAACATTCCTGCCATCACCGATCGATCGCCCCTGATTCTCGATCGATCGCTGAACTGTTCACTCTTCACCGATCGATCGAACAAATCACCGATCGTCGCCACATGTACCAATCGATCGCCTCAAACTCACCGATCGATCGCCTCATGCTCAAACCGCCTTAAAACTTTACTGTTCGCAGCGATCGATCGAGACCACATGCCAATCGATCGGCACGTCAGAAAAAATGAGACAATGCGATTTTTTGAGCTTATCTTCATGGTTCTTCTCCTAACCTCATATTGAACCATTTCAACATGTTTCTTGCAATCCCTAGGACATATTAACAAGTTTCCTAACATCATAGATTCCATTCAAAGCATAGAAACATGAATATGATTCTTCACTTGAATACTTGCATTTTTCATTTCACATATATAACACCAATGACATATTTCAAGTGTAAAGCTAAGAATTCCCTTACCAAGATGGTACACTTTCACTTCACACACCTTTCTAGCTCAATTCACAGTGAATCCCAAGCTCAAACTATCAAGAAATTTGAAAGAGATGGAGAGGACTTGGTAGAGGATTTGTAGGTGTAAAATGGTTTATTGGTTTTATTTGATTCCACCTCCCTAATCCACTTGATATAGATCCTTAGTTCCCTAATTCACTTGCTATCATGCCATTTAGGGATAATTACATGTTAAGTAACATGTACATGTAATAAATCCAAAATTCAAATTCACATGCTAATGCACCCTAATGAAAGGCAAAGGCTATGAAATTCATATCAAATGCATACTATATAATTCATATCATTTCTTGCACTACATTTTGTACATCAGTTTCATTCCTTGCCATATATCATTTCATACATGTTTCTTCATTATTGGTTCCACCAGACCCCCATTAACATACCACCATTTGATATCATTCACCATAATCATATCATACGTTTATACAACAACTCGAGGCATGACATCAATATTCCCCATTCGAGGTCGTGTATGGCTTTAAAACCCTCTCACAACCCTTTGGATTTGATACCACTGCCAGAAAGTGACAAACTAATCTTGATGGAAAAGGGAAAGCTAGTTTGTTAAGAATTACATGAAAAGTTCGTCATCATATCGAGAACGAACTCAGCAATATATGAATCATGCAAACAAGGGCGTAAGAAGGTGGTATTTGAACCAGGCGATTGGGTGTGGTTACACTTGAGAAAGGAACGTTTTCCGGTGAAGAGGAGATCTAAGTTACTACCACGAGGGGATTGTTCCTTTTCAGATTCTTGCTAAGATCAATGACAACGCATACAAACTAGATCTTCCAGGTGAGTACAATGTAAGCACTACTTTTTAATGAAGATCTAACGAGTGTATGATGAAGAGGAGTTAATCAAGGAGAGGTACATACGATTCCTCTAATTCCAAGTGGACAAATTACAAGAGCACGAGCTAAAAAGTTGGCCAACTCATTGCTAAGCTTCGTACTGCACACCATAACAAAGAACACTCTAAGTCAAGACAATTTATGACAATGATCCTAACAATGCCTGAATCTACTCCAAGTTCAAGAAGAATAGTGAATCAATTGAATTATTTCAAGTTTTTGTACTCGGGCTGCTTAAAATTTTTCTCTTATAATTGTTCCAAATTGTAAAATATTTTTATGCCTTATGGGCTTAGTACTTATTTTATTTCATTCATTTTTCGAGTTGTAAGTTGATGGGCTTCATAAAAGTGGCATGCTAGCTTGTTTTTGAGCCCATTAGGTCAAATTAAAGGTGCTAAGGCTATATATAAGCACCCATAGTAGTCTTTTTGAGGGTAATAATCATTTTTGATTCCAACAATCAAGTTTTCATACCTCTTGAAACTTTCACTCGAAAATTTGGATCTTCAAAGATCAAATTTCTGAACTTATCAAGGTTTTCATTCCTTGTGGCGTTCACAATCAGATACCGAGGTTCAT
>CAJQUN010001728.1:0-48141 GCA_907163345.1 Haberlea rhodopensis | reverse complement strand
ATGATCGAGCCAAGAAGATGTCTTTCCAACAGGATAGGTTAATCAGCTACTATCCCGGGAAAACAGAACCAGTCTCGAGCATAATCAGAAATCTCTGATGTATTCAAAACAATAGGAAAACTGAAATGCCCAGAAGGCTGGAAGAAGTGCATAATTTTTGACATTACGGAGAAATATAATATATTTCCCATGTGATATCCTCTACTATTTGCAACACCTACAGTTGACAGGTATCAAAACCTTCAAATTGGTGAAATTGATCTATTGCAGGAACTGCACAGAATCCCAGAACACTTATTCCGGGATTGAATTTCTTGAGGAATATAAACTTTTGGAAAGATTACAAGACGGAATGGAATTCACGGTGGGAGAAAACGATATAGGATCAGATGACCACCTGTCCATTCTCAATACATCTCCGTCTGGATGTTATATGTGAAGTATCGGGCAGAATATTTGGCCACCTACATTGATTCAGGAGCTGGAATATGTACTGGTAGGCGTGCTATCTTCCCTTTGAAGTTGGTGAAAAATTATCATCAGTCATTGTAGGAAGAGACTTTTCAAAGCGGATCCTTATCCCTAATGAAGGAGTCAAGGGAGAAAAATAATAATTGGAGGAGCAGGCAGTACCCATGGTACAAAGTCAAGACTACACCTATTTATTTTCATGATACAGGAGCTGATATGCTGCTAGGAAATATTTTCTACAGACATTCAAGCGGTTCACTCAGGAGAACGAAACAATGAGACTTATTTTCACAACCATTTGTGATCATAAGATTATTGTGCAGCGACTACGGGAGGCTTTTCACAGAAAATTCCCCATTAGTTTTCGCAACAAGCGTGGTGATGAAGGAAAACTTCGACACCAAAAAATGAAGGATTAGCGAAAATTTGGAGAAGCAATCCTTGGTTTCGACAATAAGGTCCTAGTGAAAAAGGACTCTCAAACTTTTGACTGGGTTAATATTATGTCTTTCAGAGAACAAGATGAGAAATAAGTTACTCCAGAAACCCTGTAGCTACTAAAAAAGGTATTACAAGAAGATGTTCCACAACCTGAAACTACCCTCGAAGAGCAAATCACTTTAGAGGATATAAAAAAGAAAATGCGGAGGAACTACAACGAGGATCCTCTAGCATGGTGGAACAAGAATGATCTCAAAGCTACTTTGAAGGTGAAAGCTGGAAAAGAAAATGTGTTTGTCAGATTCAAACCAATCCCCATGAATATGGAAGATCGGAGGGATATGCATAATATACATAAGGAACATCTTGACCTTAAGTAAATCTCAGCATGTGTTTCTCCATATAGCAATCCAGGATTCCTTACTCAGAATCACGGAGAAATCAAAACAGGAAAGCCAAGATTAGTAATTAGCTACAAAGGAATCAACGACAGCTTGGGTTTCGATGGATATTTTATCCCAATGAGAGAACATTTGGTGAATAGCATCAAGAATGCCAATGTGTTTTCTAAATTCGATTGTAAGTCTTGATTTTACCAGATTAAGATGGAGGAATCAAGCAGAAAGTTTGCAGCATTCTCCACACCACAATGACATTATATCTGGAATGTCATGCCAATGGGATTGTCAAATGCTCCCCAGATATTCCAAAGGAAGATGTATAATCTTTTTAAGGATTACTTCAGCTTCATGTTCGTTTATATTGATGACATCCTCATTGCGTCAAGAAACATGAAAAACATATTACACATTTGGAAATCTTTTCAGATGTCTGCAACAAGGAAGGATTAGTGATCCGAACGAAAAGCGGTGATTGACACAAGACAGATCGAGTTCCTCGGAATTGAGATCGATGAATCTGGAATTATCTTGCAGAATCATATTGTAGAAAAGGTGCAAGGATATCCAGATGACCTCAAGGATATAAAGCAACTTCAGAGTTTCTGAGAGTTGTTAATTTTGCTGGAATGTCCATCAATAATCTAGCAAAACATCGGAAGGTATTCAGTCCACTACTCAATAAAGATGTTAAGTTCGAGTGGAATGAAGATCACAGATGAGCTGTCAAACAGCTTAAAGAAGTTTGCAGGCAACTACCAAAGCTTGCAATTCCAAATGACGATGATGAACTGGTATTATATACCGATGCCAGTGATCATTGGTGGACTGCAGTACTTATGCAGGCAACACCAGAATGAGAAGTGTCATGCAGATATTGCAGCGGTTTATTTGACAATATAGAAATTATCAGATGGCACATCAACGAGAATGAGTTCTTTACAGTTTGAAAGGCATTTAAAAAACGGACATTATTCTTACTTGCAAAAAATTTATCTTAAAAATACATAATACTAGTATAAAGTCTTTTCTGAAAAATAAAATTAAATCAAAACCAGAAAAGGCTAGATTTTTCAGATGGCAAGCTGAATGTCAATCTTATGATTATGATATTGTCATAGTGAAATCTGATAAAAATGTTCTTGCAGATTTCTTAACACGAGATGGAAGGACACATTGCTAGCGATACCCTCAAACGAGCGAGGAATCTCAAGGAAAACCTGGAGATCCTGAAACGAGACTTTGGGACACTTTGTCTCAATGCCCAGGTCGCAGGACGGCTTCAACGAGCAGATTAGGAACTTGTTACTGATCACATATGAGCATGCTTTCGGTTCCATGAACGTTTGTTTGAAGTCTTGAAAGGGCACATCCTCCAGGTCGCACTTCCAACGGTGCAAAAAGGAGTGTTTATAGAACGAGGCTCATCTAACTCCGGAGGTAAGGGATTCAAGTACCCGTGTCACGAGTGCTGCAGATGATGCATTCCTTGAGGATGTACAAGTTGTAGCGAATGTTGAGGGTCAGGTGTCATCACAATCTGAATCTTCAAGTCAACCCAACACCTCTGGGGTAAAAGATGGAGAGTTGAACCTTAGGCCAATGACTGGCACCTCTAGGGTTCAAACTAATGATGATTTAGCTTCTTCACCTATGCAGGATTACCAACTGTCACGCCCCGGGCCCAGGCCCGCGCAAGCGCGACTGCACAATGGGCTCCTATAGCAACTACTTCGTATCCGTCCTCGCTCTACGAAAATGGTTAACCCAAGTTGCTATAATAGTCCATTGTAAGCCTTTATAAACCACTTTAAATTTTCATCCACAACCCATGTGGGACAAGGGTAGGGCCCGGGGCGTGACACCAACGCACTTGGGAGAAACTAATAACCAGATGATGTATCAACCCAGACAAAACTATTGTTGATATCTCCAGAAAATATCCGAGGGTTTGGATGAAACCAGGAAGCCAACCAAACGAAGTTCAAGAATGGTATAATTTCGGAGCTCTTGCTTCGGTTTATACTGTTGCACCCGTATTCTCTGAAATTTCAAAATTAGCAAAATGGATGAGAGAAGTTGTTCACGAGACATGGACCAATAATCCACATTTGGCCAGAGGAGATATATTGGAGTTGTATTTTTCAGTGCTGCTCCTGAACCAGCGAAGAAGGGCTTCATTGAAGCTTTTCAAGCTCAGGCGACCAGATGAGAACGCCTTAAAAAATATAAGAATGACGCTACCAGACGGCATACCAGTTTTGGCTGGAACTATCACAGAAGATGAAGTTTCAACCAGACGCGCATTGGATCTTTGGGTTTGTCTAACCGAGATGGACAAAGTCAAATACTCATTTGAGTTCTTTCAGAATTCAGCCAACAGTAATTTCATGCTGAATTCCATGACAGGAACATCAACGGGATTTGCTGAAGAACTCTTCGAAACAAGAGGGAGAATTCTTGGGAAAACAAAGATTCCGGCAGGAAAAGAAACTTACCAAAAATTCTGCAACATGGCACACATTGGCCGATGGATAGATCATATTTGCCAGCATTCCCGGACCAGAAAGAACCAAAATTTGGGAAAGGATTCCGATCCAAACCCGACATATCAGAGGCAGACAAAAGACATGTTGACAAAAGAGCCTGTTTTCCTAAAGCTCGGGGACCACAAAAATCAATAATGTAAAGATTTCCCGACAAAGGAAAATGCGTGGACCATTAAAAATTAGTGTGATAACTGTTAAACGCTATCGGACAAAATAATGGACCACTCACAAAAGTTGGCACGCTCAGACAAATATGCCAGACCACGCGAAAGTTAAGGCGCACTCACAGGCGCACTCAACAATTATCAAGATTTGGAATCCGAAGTTCAAGTCCGGATTCATGCCTATATAAAGGCACTCATTCAGGAAACTAAGGACAATTTAAATTCTCCGTAGTTTTCTGAGAATAAAAATTGTAGTCTCAAGCTTTGTAATCTTCGACTTTCATAGGTTGTTCTTTCTTCTTTTGTAATCGTTTGTAATATTGTTCTTTTTGTTTAGTTTATTGTTATTGAGTCAAACCTCATCTTTATGAGAGGCTAAACAAGTTCGTCTCCTCCTAAAAAGGAGACGTTTTAATGTAATAGATATTATAAGTATTTCTAGAATAAAACGAAGGATGTGCCCATCTATCTCCCAGATTTCTTTAAATCTTTCTTATATATTGATTATACCTTACAACCCTAAGGTAGGAGAACGAATTAGGGCTGTGTTGTGCGGTTGCTGAAGGAGTCGGATAACTTGCAGACTAATCTCACCTGATGGGCTGAGGTTGGATGGTGATGGAGCTATTCGTAAAACAGTCCGGGGGTAGTAATTTTCCGACTGGTGGCTTAGTAACCCACCTCACCCGGTGTAGTTATGGTAAAAATGATATATTTCAGTTGTTAAAATTTTATTGTAATTCGAAAGCATGATGAACCTGTTATTTATTTTCACTTATTCTTTGTATAAGGGAATTTTAGAGCTAAACAATTCATTATGAAACTGTGAGTCATTTGCAAAAGTATGTTATTGGGTTCTCTCAATATGTCAGAAACTGAAGAATCTCATGTTCATAAAGGCCCTACATTTACGTACCCTTATTAAGAGTTGTTATTAGCAAAAATGGGATTTATGTGTTTTTTGTAATAATCCTAAAAGTTTCAAGGAGTTTTATGCAATTAAAGTAAGGGTTTAATGTCTTTTGAGGTTGGTAGGGAGCTAGAATAAAGAAAATGAGTATAGTAGGGAGTTAAATAAATAATTTTTGACATAGATATGAATGTTAAAGTTATGTTTGGGTGTGGAGATTTTAAGAGTTAAAAAAAAAAACCATAATCTTAATGTTGTAACATTCAAGAAGTAAAATGGGTGAAGAAAAGTGGATAATTTTTGTTTTAACGATGAGGGAACCACAACCGTTACTCTTGGGGTATATACTATATAAACCCCAGAGCTGACACAATAGTCTACAAATCACATCAACCAAATATAAATGCACTAGGCAAGTCAGATACGACATATCATATTGGAAAAGATATTAGCAAAAAAAAATCAAATTTATGATTTATGATCCGGAGTTCACCCTCCTCCATAAACTTGGATAATCCCCTTGCGAAAGGGTTACACTTTGATGCCAGAGCATCTTGAACCACACATTAGAATTATTTTTTATATGTTATTGAAGGCAATAACAACTCGTCCAGTAAAACGAATCGAATTTCCATATGCCACGTCAGAACAAAGCTTTTTCCAAATAAATAAATAAATAAACCACAACTCCCCGCGGGCCCCAACCTTCCCCATTTTTGTCGAGATTCCCAATCTGACTTTCATATAATAATATTATAAACCCTAGTCTTACAGATATTCTCTACACAATTTCCCAATCCTCCCTCAATCCATTCTACGATTCAATACGATGCTGGCAACGATGTCTCTTTCTTCTCGGCCCTCTCTCGCCTTCCAATCGCGCCATCACAGCAAGGTTTTTGTGTGCTCTGCCATGGCGGATTCACCTCCGGTGGTTACCGCGGCGTCGTTGGACAGGAAGAGTCTGTACGAGGTTCTACGAGTCAAGCACAACGCATCTCAGAGGGAGATCAAGACGGCCTATCGTACACTCGCCAAGCTGTACCATCCAGATGCTACCTCCCGCTTTATGGACTCCTCGATTGCTACGTCTACTGATGGCGGATATTTTATAGAGATCCACAACGCCTACGCCACGTTATCAGATCCTGACGCTAGAGCTGTCTACGACTCTAATTTGAACTTCGGTTTGAAACGAAGATTATCGACTGAGAGATTTTATCGTAGCCGCAGGTGGGAGACGGACCAGTGCTGGTGATGTTGCCCTTTTAAAGTTTCCAATGTAAATATCTCTTTCATTTCCCTTCTTTTATCACTTCAGGGAAATGTAGAACATTTTTCTCCTCTTGGTTTTTTTCTTAAAAAAAATTAAGCTGTAGTGTTACTTAGCCCCTTTGTGTACATAAAATTAATGAAGAGAGCTTTGTCCTTTGGTTTGTTTATTAATAATGGCACTGACCACATAGAACAAGATTTGTTATGTCAAAATATCATCTGAAGATGGAAAGGAAATCATTTTTTATCGAAACCAAACAAGATAACTTGGAATCGGGGCAATCATATTTTCTGAAATGTCGTTCCACTATATTGACAATTCATAGTGTGTCCCTTCAAAATCACTGAACATTCTACAAATATTTGGATGGACAAAGAGCGGAAAAACACTAGAGTTCAGCCCCATAATTTTTGTACAAATCTTTCATCCAACATATCCAGCAGACTTTATCAACTTTTGAAAGAAAATGGAATCACTTCGAGGTCATAAGCATGGAGTTGAGGACGTGCATGATCAATCGAATATTGGAAAGTTCCACCGAAGTGGTGGTTGGATTGTTGCGCTGATGATTCAGTATTTGGTACACTTGCTCGAAAATGGGCCGCACATGTACCACAATCATTGGATCGGTTGGGTTTATAGCAGTTAGGACCTCCCTCATCCATGTCAATTTCCGAGGGGTCTCGTTGCCGATATCACAAGGCAACTTCTGTAGCAGAGACAGAAGAGCACACCTTGGCTCAAGGGTAGGGGAATCATCGTCAAAATTGTTGGTAAATCAACCTGAAATAACATAAAAAATAAAATGTATCAAGATGTGAAACGATGAATAAATATGTTTGAAATATAGTTTCGATGATTTCCCTGAACAGATCCTACCTGAGAGCACAACCATGATTCAATTGTAACGTCACTCCTATGTAAGGCAGTGGTGAAAGCCTCCTCATATTTACGCTCTGCTATCAATCTAGATAGCTCTTTTGTTGGATCAAGAGGTACCTCGAGTTAAATCATAACACTCATTTCAGAATAAATGATTTAGAGTGTGGTCAGTAATTTAAACCAAGTGAATGAGGAGAAATGACAAACCTTCTCATGTAAACCACCCAAAGGGCCATTACTCAGTTGATTAATCAATGGATTTGCTGGGTTAGTACTTGGTCCTGCGATGGCCAGAGCTACCAAATTTCTTTGACCATCGCGCAACTCGTTGTTTAAAGTTTGAGATATTGATGAAGCTGAATTTATAGTATCCTACATCAATGAGCTAACATTAGTGGCCGGAAGAGATCAAGTGACAGAAGGAACCTGATATCCAGACTACTATACACAAGGAAAACTTTATCCTTTGACAAAGATAATTTTCCAAACATCTTTGGCTAAATACTAGTAGCAGCAAAGACTGACATAGATAGAAGCATCAGCAGATTTCATCATCACCACCACAATTTTTTTTATATAAAGCTGGTTGAAGTTGAAGTTTGTTTACATGTATCATTAAAGTTCTATGTGAAGTTAAACGGTTGAGTTATCTCTAAATTGTTCATGCCATTTCAACTGCTTGCCAAGTCGCCAAGTACTGTAACAAATATCATACTTCGTGCTAGTAAACATAGTATAATGTAAGAAATATTTTTATACCCTTAAAGTGAGGGCCAGGGACGAATGTGATGCCTCAAATTGTTGCTGAGCTGCTGCTGTATGTTCAACCATCCCTTTCCGGAAAGTGGCATCAACATGCTCAAACAATGCCCTACACGACATATCAAATGCAGGGATCATAGAAGCTTCCAACGTTGATTTCAGGGTTTCCTGCATCACATATTAAAATTTAGTTAGATTAGGCAAAAGTGGTTCATACATGAGAGAGAGAGAGAGAGCGAGAGAGAGAGAGAGAGAGAGAGAGAGAGAGAGAGAGAGAGAGAGAGAGAGGGAGAATGTACAAGTCACCAAGAAAAAATTCATAGGTTACAGTAATAATATCATGTAACAATAATACAGAGAGAGAGAATGTACAAGTCACCAAGAAAAATTTCATAGGTTACAGTAATAATATCATGTAACAATAATACAGAAAGATTCAGAATATATCATAAGGACAAAAATTAAAGGGGCAATCCAATTTCATGAAGACAGAAAATGCAGGTACGAACTAATTTAACACTCCGATTTGTTATTGTCGAGATTTCAATTTGAGAAGTGACAAAGCTAAATCCTAGTTTCAAAAAGTAGATTTGCAGTGAGATATTTTTATTTTTTGAAATGCTGTACTATGAGAACAAATGCTGCTAATATTGGACCTGCTACCCGTTCTCTACTGCATTCCACGATCTAGAGAATTTCGTAGGCGGAACATATTTGAGGACCATTATTATGAAATATGGATGAACTAAACACATATTTTTTGGGGCAGTGGGCTGGATTCAATTCCGTTTAGACCAAAAAACATATAGTCCTAACTAGTTCTCTTGCTTTCCAGAAGTTTGAATTGAGCTTGGATCTGCCAAGCAACAGTATCTTCAAGCATGGAGTTGACTGATTTCTCCAGTTGATTAACAGATTTATCGCCAACCCCTTTCTGATTGGAGAAATTATGTAAGATCCAAGCTATAGATCACAAAAGTGATATATAAACTGAGAGAAACATAATTATCAACCTGGAAGCTCCGTGCAATGGAAGTGGAAGTTTTTTACAATTGTTGGAATAATTGTTCGTGCCACAGATTGCCCCACTGCAGCAAGTTCTATATTCAAAGTTTTCTCGACAGTTGCCGGTAAGTCTTTGTTAAGCAGCTGCTGATCATATTAGTTACTTGCTGCGGACGCTCCCGGGCCAACTTATCATGTTTTGCATTATCCTCCTGAAATCGAACTCATAAGGTATCAGCAGTAGCTTTTACAGTTCTCTCCATGTTTCTCCCCAATACTGCCTCAAGTCTTTTGCCTTCTTTGTTAACAGGCACAACAACCATCGCACTCATCTGCCTCTGAATTTCCTTTTGTAAAGTTACAAGCTGCAAAAAAAGAGGAGAAAAAAAATAAGGGAGGGACAAACATGTAAGCACAGCAACAACCAAAAACGTTAGGCAACATGCTTGTAATTTGATAGTTATGATGGCATGCCTCTACGTGACGTTTTACGTTAAGCCCGGACTCCTTAAAAATATAATAATAAAAAATGCTTCCATATCTTCGACCAACAAAAGTAATTGAACAGAACGTACCATTAAATCATTAATTTGAGTAGGGAAAGGAGACCAAATCCACAAATAACAAGAAGCAAGAAATTTTCAAAGTCAATCAAGATAGGGCATACATAATACACAACATTTTGAAGACATATACTTTTGACTAAGAAATTACACAGCGGACCTGATTGGCCCAATTAATAAATTCCTACTAACCTAATAATGCATAATAGAACATTTCAAGTGCATTCACCCGAGTTATAATATCCAAATTACATAAGTTGAAAATCACCTGATTCAGTTTCTGCATGGACAAAATTTGTGATTCTAAAGGAGTATTGTAGCTGTTTCCTGATTCATTAAAAGATTCTGTTGAATTGAAAGTACCAAGCGACGTTGACGATGGGCCTGATCCTTGAGCACTCTTTCCCTTCAGCTTTTTCCCTTTTGAATGTGACACAGGTTGCTGTGCTGACATCCGAGTTGATGAATCAATGACAATCCCAGTAGCATCCTTTGCCATGTCATGGTTTTCTTCTACAGTTGATGGTTGAACAACTGTTTCAGATCCACCAGTTCCATCAAACTTCCTAGCTTCCACCCTAACATAAGTTTCAGGTGATAAGTCACGACACTCTCGAGCCATCTCAATTCCTAGATCAGAAGCTTGAGAGAAAAAAGGAACTTTCCTTGTTTTCTGACACAAAAGTCTGAAGTACTTCTCGAGACCCACTGTCATTATTTTGACCAAATTTAGTTTCGCCAGCAACCTTGACATCTACTTCAACATTCCTCATTGTGCTGCTCGTTCCCACATCTGGAATATTTATTTCAACCTCACTTTTTTCGTCCGTCGTGTGGATAACCTCAGAGGATGAATTGGCCGTCAATATCTCAGAAGGCATAACCAGATGAGTGGGGTGTATGAACTTAAATGGATCATTGAGGGCCATGGAAATATCATCTCGAGAAACTTTATTGTTTTTCGAATCGTCATCCACGGATGACACAGTAGACAAGTTACTTTGAATGGAAACCATTTGTCTGTCAACTGAATATTCGACAATCTTCGATTCTCCACCGTAATCATTAACCTGAGAACCATACTCAGGGTTGCGCGATGGACTTCTCATATCAGATCGAGTTCTGGACAGCCTGGGGCTCAAAGGAAGCGAAGACGAAGTAACAGAAAAGACATCACTATCATTAGTAATCATGGATGAAGAAATTCATCTGCTTTCCGTACTCGAACAAGCACAATCCTGTAAGATGGGTGACTCAGCAGAAACAGGATTGACAGGGTATCTCACGGTGGGTGCATTCTCTAAGCCACTTTCATCTATGGATGCTTTAGGTCCTGAACTAAATATAGATTCCTCTGTAGGTTTAATAACAGAAGACTCCAAACTGGAAAGTCCATATATACAAGAAGCATCCCGTGAGACACTAGAGTCTGGTTTCTCATACACTACATTTCCCATTGGGGGAGGCAGACACTGTGATAAGTCCAACGCATACTGCTGAATAGCCTGTGTCTGGACATAATATACCTTAATAGTTAGTTCTCCATGAGGTAATGATTCACTCGTTGCAGTAAAACTTAATATTCGCATGGTGACAGTAAATTCCACTATATAATCCATGCGGGTTGATGCTGGGTTAGGACCGTATCCAAAATGCACAACATATACAGCATTCCTCTTGGCATTTGCCAACAAAATAAGACCAGCTTGTGACAAGGCAACTACCTGATTAATCTGAGCCTCTGAACTCCTCAATTTCAATGTATGCTTACAGTGCCATGACTCAGCATCAATAGGAAGTAACGAGTCCTCTTCGCTGGCAGAAACCCATATCTTTATTTCTCGATTCAGTGGACCCTGAAAATGTAACATAAAAAGCACAGACAGAAACAAGACAAAGTTCTCTTGGATGCCAAAAAATTCAAAGAGCTCTTGGCAGAGAGTATGTTAGGTTACTGGTTCAAAGGCCACTAAACTTACAGCACAGGAACGTAAAAACACAAGATCACAGAAAATATATAGGAGATATTGATTGAATATAAAATGGAATAAGAAGGTTTTTCCCAGAGTCATACTCTGTTCAAAGGAATTTCTCCTCTCCCTAGCACTAGCTAGTAACTCTCAAGCAAAAAGATGGCAATGTTGGATAACTAACCCTACTCCTTCTCTCTCTTATACTCCCTCCCCCAAGTGATGTGTCTTGTGTCTCCTTGTGTTTCTAGAATGCCCTTGATCCAGCCCCCTAAAGGCCTTATGACCCCTCCCGTAACAGAGTATTTGTAATTCGAACTAAAAAGATTTTATAAAACACAATACAGAGATAACGAAAAAATTACAGATGAGAGTACCCCGGTGATAAGTATAATATGGTCTGGGTGCTCAGGAGCAGCCAAAAATGTGACTGAATTAACAGGTTGTCCACCATGAGGCCGGAGAACTGCAATTGGCAGTGATATACGATCTTCCCAAATTTTAATCTGCAAACACAAGCAAACTCAGCACAAGGCTCAAAAGTTCATCTGCAACTAGTCTGAGATTGACTGCAGTCACCATAACAAGTAATCTAAGTATGCTCACAATATTTAGTTATCAGGAGATTCAAAATTGGGTTCATCTTCTAAGTCAGCAACAAGATACAAGCACAATTTTCAGAGAATATTTCCTCTGCAACATCATGAATTCACATGAATTATTTTCAACCTACATTTTATCCGATCTAATCATTTAAGTCGCATTTATTCAATTTAAAATACGGTAATTACTTTGTTAGCTTAAAATGATTCATCAAAGTCGCATTTATTCAATTTAAAATACGGTAATTATTTTGTTAGCTTAAAATGATTCATCAAGACAGATCAACTTTTCATTTAAACAATCAGCATAATTAGCTGAATACACAGTTAGAATATACTTGGTCAGCACAAAAAGAACTTGTCGATTACAAATTTACCATATGGAATGATCATGAATGGTTACCCATCCTCCAATCAATCATCATGATTTGCTGTTTAAACCAAGGTGGCAGTGAAGTTACGTCAAGTACGAACAACATACCCATATGAATATGCTCGTGAAAGAGAGGATAATAAGAACCACAACATTATTGGGAGCCAACAAACTGATAAACCATATACCGGTTTGCTAAATGATGCATTTCTTATTGTTCACTGGAAGAAGATAAACTGCATTCTAACTACGACACTATAAGTCAATAATTTTAGTAAAACCCCACAAATATACAGACAAATAAAAGAAAAACCAAGTTCAATTAACAGCAAAGGCTCTGCAGATAGACACAGAGAGTAATAATAATAAAATATGATATCTTAGAACTAAAATCTATAACGTGAAGTCATGAAGGAAAACAAAAAAACAAAGAAGTTGAATTTAATTTAAAAACACATTGGGCACTCTACAACATTAGAAGGAAACATCATAAGGTTCATTGAGCTAAAAAAACAAAGAAAAGGATGGAAGTTGAGGGTACTTGCAATTACTCATAATAGAGCAACTAAATGCAAAAGAAGTGAGATATAAACTCGCAGAAAGTGACTTTTTTTGCTAGTTTTTAGAGCGTCAAAATATCACTAGAAGTTGCAACTATGCATAAAATTGTGAACCCAAACCCTTGATGTTAATTATTGTCAACCTAGTATCCATCCACCAATGACAACTTAAGGAGGACATCCAAAGAAGTTAAATTACTCATTCACTAGCATCTTCACAATTGGGAATAAAAATACAACATATGTGATGCTCAGAAAATGTAGTTCCTTAACAAAGGTGTTAACTGCGCCGCACATAAGGTAAGTACCTTGCCCATTGGTTTACCTTTCCCTACGGGGTCAATCATTGATTTTACTAAAATCATCCAGGGAGAGAATTCATTCAACTAGTTACTACTAGAAGATTTCATTTTTCAGATGACATATTTATTACCATGTTAATAGTTTAGTGCAAACTCTCATGTTATGATAAGGAACAGTGACCTACATTTGCCTCAATTTAAAACATAAAAGCTAGTGAACAGAGTTACTCTTAAACCAAAATCTCACTCATCTAGCTCTGGATACCTTAATTGCTTTCCAACCGATTGCCAGGATTTTTGCTCCATGGTACTTCCCAAGTGGAACTTGTACCATTTTCAATCAACTAAAATGCTTATTTAACTGAAGATGATAGATTGCCATACAAGAATCATGATGTTCATCTCGAAGGAACTTAACAAACTTAAATGTCATTTGTGTCTATAAACGTGAGAGAAGAGAGGAGGTAGGGAGTGACAACTTACATTGATTCTACAGCTTATTCTACTTGAGTATCGACCCTTGGAAACATAAATGTTAGAAGAAAAGGAGCACTATGCATTAGAGTGTGAAGCAAATCACCATTCACTCGCATCCTATCTGTATTTAAGAAAATATTTGACAGCTCCAGATGCAGGATAAAGTTAGAGGGGATATTTTATGACCAATCATGCCATCTACAGAAGCAGATATCAAGCGAGTGGTCATCCATTGGCACATAGACAAGTCAGTCACTTCTCCATCATGGCTTCCAACAAGATGTACACCATCGATCAACTTGTCAAAGGAACATTTCAGAGGTTCTTCCACCGAAAATGTCTCGCCTTTTCCTACTTTAGTAATATCAACCTTCAAAACGTGTCTCCCAATCCCCATAACAAGAACTTCCTGCAAGAGATTAAAAATCACTCAATTAATCAATTAATGCAGTTCTATATAAAAGGGTGAGATGTTGAAGGCTGATATACTTTTTTTCTGGCAATGCCAGCAGATTCTGGGATGAAGAGATTCTTCTTCTCCTGTAATTTGAATTGCAATAACAACGCGTCCAGTAATTTGCTGTTTGTCGTCTTCATCTGGACCTTCAGTAATCTTACCCGGCCATCCACACTGGCACTGAACTGCAAGAAAATTATGCCGTTTAAAGGCAATTAAAAAATCGAGAATCACAATGACAATGACAAAGAAGCTAACTAGCTAAAAGACGAACATCCTCAGAAAAGAATGCCATGTCTGTGACCCTCTGGAAGTGTACGAGAATGATCCATGTCAGTTGGATTTTCACATAGCATTATGTCTGAACCTCAGAAGAAACATCATAGGACAATACAAATTCAAAGCAATAATACCGCAATTAATGTGACAGTGACTAAGATGACCAATATAGCACCAGAAGAAGGATAATCGCTCTGATCCAGGTCAATCCTAAACAACAAATTTGCAAAACACCCAAACGAAATATTCTCAAATCTGCCTTCCAAAAGAATCTAAAACCAAAATACACACAATCCACATTGGCAATAAAGTAAAACCAACCTGAGCTAGACCCTTAAGCAATGATCTTAGAGCCGTGTTAATGTTAAGCACCCGAATAGCCCCCAGCTTAAGCCCATAGCATATATGTATGTTTTATTCACCGCAATTTGCCTACCTAGCACAAGTCCTGGATCTGAACGATATTTCGTAATGTAGGTAACCTCGATCTGAGGCTGCACCTCTCCTTGCAGTCTAACATCAATATCATAAACCAAATGTTCCCCGTCCAAATGTCTACCCTTGGGAAGCTTACTACGGGCCATTCGTGTCACAGGGCCCTCAAGCGAAACCACCGACCGCATAATGTTCACATTTTGCGGAATAGAAAATTCAGAACCCACTTTTGGAGCATTGGCATTGCCGGCTGCTGCGGAGTTTCCAGGAAGAAGGTGGAGCACTCAACAGCGCCATCAAACGAGACCTGTGGTTGTTAGGCTTAGGAAGTTCGACGGGTTTTGGAAATTTTGATGTGAGGGGAAGTAGTAACCGGAACTTGGGGTTGTAGCGTGGGTGTAGGATAAGACATGGACCTCAGGTTGTGCACGTTAACAAAATCAAGAGGATTTGAGGGGACATACAATATGCAGGATGATGCTGATGGGGGAACTGCGTGTGGTGGTGGAACAGGGAGGTTTGCGGGAGATAAGGAATGGGTGGCCCTCCTCCTTCTCCAGCACCTGTCGGCGGAGTATAAGAAGCGGAAGGGAGAGGAAAAGGCGCCGAAATTAAAGTGGGATTACTGTTGGTAATTGTGTGGGAATTAAGGTTAGAAGCAGGAGCTGAAGCGAATGGTGGAGTAGAACTGTAGAAGGTTTGAACAATTTATGCACATCGACAGGGCCTTGGTTGAGATTTCCAGGTAAAGCCATATCTGTAGCAAATTATACAATATGAAACTACCGGTATATATTTTTAGAGGGATAACTGAACAACTTCCCGGCGATTAAGGCTGTGGGAAGTGGCCGAGATCCGGCGAGGATTAAGGAGAAGGCGGGAATGTTAAAACTGTGGCGTGCGTGAAGAGACCTTTGGGAGACCAAATTAAGAAGGTGGTGTGTCTAGAAATTAGTTATTAATTAATTTTTGCTGTAAACTTAATTATTTTAAAATTATTTATTACGATTTAAAATAAAAATTATTTATCCTATAGTTTATAAATTAATATAATGATAAAAATAGTTTAATACTTTTAAAATTTGATTACAATAGATTTCTATGATAATTTTTAAAAATAAAATAAGTGTTATTTCTGTTTGTTTACTTAGAACGATCAAGAAAAAAATAAAATGGGATTGGAAGATAATATTTCTTTTGAAAAAGGAAAGAAAAAAAAAAAAAGGTGTGTCGTAGGGAATAAGAAATAAAGCAGCCATAGGTAAATAAATTTGGATAGACTCCTCTCGGGTAAAGGTCGATCGCTTCTCATCGAAGAAATCGAGTTGAATTAACCGAAGAAGATGAAGATTACAGTAATGACTGCCGACGAGCAGATTCTAACGTTAGACATGGATCGCGAAGAATCTGTAATTTTATTTTGGTCACTCTTAAACCCTAATAGTTTGTTTTTGAGATTGTGTGATTAAGAAAGAATTCCCTCCCTTCAGTTCATCATATTTTACATATTTAAAGAGTGATCAATGCTCCATTCTTTATCTTTTTAATCACAGGTTGAGAATCTGAAAGCTCTTCTGGAAGTTGAGGTTTGACTGAATCTGCCCTTTCACGCTTCTGGTTTATGATCTGTTTGCTGAACTTTAAATTGCACATTATTGAAACGTTAAATTCACAGACACAGGTTCCACTCCAGCAGCAACAGCTGCTATATAATGGTAGAGAGATGGGGAATACGGAGAAATTGGGTGCTCTTGGTGTTGGTGATGGAGATTTGGTCATGATGGTCTCTAAAGCTTCATCTTCTCGTTCCAGGTCCCTTTAATAAGTTGCAATTACGACTTCTTATGCATTGATTATTTGGAAACATATAATTATGTTTAAGTTCAGAAGTATATGTGAATACGTTAAGGCAGGTCTTCCTTCCCTTCACTTGATGTTAATGTTTTGTAGAGCATCTGTAAACGAAGTGGCCTTCAATCCTGATGGTTCAGCTGTAAACCCCGCTGCTTTCCAGCAGCAGTTACGAGGCGATTCTAATATAATGACCCAATTGTTTCAGGTATGAAGCAATCTATTCTTTACTGCCGACTTAATTCAGTCGATTTAAAGAGAAGCTTCGCAAAAGTTGAACTATGGAACGGATGTCAATTGTTCAATCCTATTAATAAAAGCTAGAAGAGAAGAATTCCAATAAAGACGGTAACTTAATGTGCTAATTCAAATGATTGGCTCAGTGGAGTCCACGATCATCTGTGGATCAAGTTATTGAAACCACTGTGTATAGGAACTACAGGAATTTTCATACTTATGATATCCTCACAATATTCTTAACTGCTTATCTGATGATAAAGAGATGGTCATAGTTTACAAAATGGGGCAGAAAATTGGGTAATTCTCGTGAAAATGAAACTTAGGATATCACTTGATGCTTTCTTTGTTTGCTCCATATTGGCTCTCATCCTAGTTCCTTCCCTGCATTACAGGCTTTTTCTCCTCATAATTAAACTTGATCATGATTTGGCTTGGGATTTCAACTTAATGATCTTGCGACAAAGCCAATTGTATTGTGTATCTCTCTATGCTTAAGAGCTCCAAAGTTTCTGCAGCTATCACGTTATCTTGTTTGTTTGAGAAGAGAGAACACATTTTACCATTTAGGAACTTAGTGAAGTTTCATGGTACCTATGTGGGGATTATGTTTCCTGCTGAAAATCCCTTTTTAATGGCTAAAGAGTAGATGAAATTATGAAGGCGGTGGATACCAATTTCAGTGAATTCTTAATGATGATTCTGTAGTTTGATTCACAAGCATTTTCTTTATTTGTTCTGCTGATTATGTTTGAAGATGCTACATGGTTTTTTTATGGCTTGGAAATTTGAATAAAGTGTGCACATAGCTTTATGAATATTTTGGTGTTTTTTCTTTTGTCCATAGCTAACATGAAAAGATTTGTTCATAATATGTGATATGCCAACTGTCAGAGCGATCCTGAGTTAGCACAAGCTATTCTTGGAAATGATCTCGACAAGCTGCAAGACCTTTTACGTGCGCACAATCTCCAGAGAGCTGAATTACGGCGTCGACAAGAAGAGGAGATGGTAATCAAATCCCATCAGATATACCCTTGCAATTCATCTCATGGATTCTACTTAGTTAATGATTGGTTTATTTTTTAACCATCACGAGGCACTAGGTAGTGATATTTACATGGCACTTGTATACTTTTATAATAATTGGAGGTTTGAAGCTGGAACTTAAGCATTACAGGTTTTGTAGAATTTTTGCTGAGCTTTTTTCTTTGCGTCCTCTTGGTTATATAAGGGACTGAACAGCTAATCAGGATCTGTTGGATCGTTTTTCTTTCACTTCTATTTGACAAGCTAATTTTCTTAAAAGGTTATTTTTTAAAATAGGCTTTACTTTATGCTGACCCATTTGATGTGGATGCACAAAAGAAAATTGAAGCTGCCATTCGCCAGGTCTGTTGTTTCTATCCTCGCATTTTATGTTCTTTATTAGATGTTGACTGTCTAAGGTTGTCCATTACGAGTTTAATGTTCTTTTTCGTTTTGTTGTCTGCAAGGATGTCCACGAAATTTTTTATTCGGTTAGACTTGTCAAAAAATTATTGATCTGATTTTATACCTTATCTTGCATGCAAGTTTCCTCGTGTTAAATAATATATCTTCACTAAGATTCCAAGGATAGCCAGAGCTTTTGAGGTTACCACATGATTAGTTTGGTTATCATATTTCAGTTAAGTTTTTGAGCTTGTACCTTTAGGATTGCTGTAGCTGCTTAAAGCTTCACTTTGAATTGTTGTTTTATAACATATGTCGCCTTTTGTGTTGGCTATGTCATTGTGAAGGACCATGCCAGAAAACTTTGTTTTTGTTGTTATCCATGTTACAACAATATTTTTTGTGTGGAGTCTTAAGGCTTTTTGTTCTTAGATAGTAAATTTGATTTGAAGATTTGGTTTTCTGTTCTTCATCATTCACTGTGACTCTTTATGGGTGTTCCAAACATGGAAAACACGGTAAATTTTCTATTTAGAAGTTTTCTCTTGTTTGGTATATGACTTCTCAAACTAGTCTATTCATGGCTTTTGTTGAATTGATGGGATCCTACTAATTGTGGTTGACAGAAAGGCATTGATGAGAACTGGGCTGCTGCATTGGAGTACAACCCTGAAGCTTTTGCAAGAGTGGTATTTATATATGATGGTTGTCTATATTGTCATGTATTTTATCTTTGATGATGAATAAAATCTTGATTTCTTTTCAGGTAATGTTGTATGTTGACATGGAAGTTAACGGCATTCCATTGAAGGTACTGACTTGGTAAAGTAATGATTTTAGAATCTGCATAACAGTAGGGCTTTGTTCTATCTTGTGGAACAGGCTTATGTAAACCAACATAAAGGAAGACATCCATGTGCATTTTGGCACACAAATTCTGGGTCGTATACGAGTGTAAAGATATGTTAATATAGAGACTGAACTTATAGAGTTCTGTAGTTTAGACCTGTTCATTTGACTGATTAATTTGGGATATAAGCTCTATCGATGTCACGATTATTTGGTCAACAACTTGTGCTAATTTATTGTTGGATACAAAGCATACTCTTAGTTAAAGAAAGCAAGAAAGCAATCATAGTTGTATTTATTTCAGGCTTTTGTTGATAGTGGAGCACAGTCGACAATTATATCTAAAAGTTGTGCGGAGCGTTGTGGGTAAGACGTGCTGTTTCTCCCCTCTTAAAGAAATTAGGTGGTTCCTCAACTATATTATATTAAACAGATAGGCATGCTATTTACCATTTTCTCGTTCTCCCAGATTGTTGAGGCTCTTGGATACGAGGTATAGAGGTATTGCTCATGGAGTTGGCCAATCTGAGATTGTTGGTCGGATACATGTTGCCCCAATCAAGGTATGACACAACGTATATTGTGCATTTGTTTTTTGCTTTTTTTCCTTGACTGGGTTCAATTTCCTTTCTTTGATATTTTTATCCCTCTGGTGCTGATGCCTTTGTTCTTGTATTAAATAATGCAACATTCCTATGAATTTTAACATTTTTCTTTGTAACTTGCAGATAGGAAGCATATTTTACCCTTGTTCATTCACGGTGTTGGATTCTCCAAACATGGAATTTCTTTTTGGTCTGGATATGCTCCGCAAGCACCAAGTAATATATTCACACTTATTTTTTAATATTTTTTATAAAGTTATTTTTTATATGTTTGTATTTTACAACCAATCGTGTGCAGTGCATTATTGACCTAAAGGAGAATGTACTCAGAGTTGGTGGAGGAGAGGTTGCGGTACCTTTTTTGGCTGGTTGGTATTTATTATTTTTTGTTTATAAATTGCATAAGAGGCTTATTTTTACAATGGCGATGGGTCTCATTTTGTGCATCGGTTTTTTGTTTTTGTTTTGGTTGCTTAAATAATTGTGATCTGAATCATCTTTTGCCTTATATGTATTGAAATTCAGAAAAGGATATTCCATCCCGCTTGTTGGATGAAGAGCAGTATGCCAAGGACGCTTCTAGCTCAGGAGCACAAGTAAGGGTTCAACGAAATCTTGTAGTTCAGTTGTATTTTGTACCTTCTCTCGTTCTTTATTGGGTTGGTGATTGGTGTGTTCACTAATTTTCTCCAATTAGAGTATCCCAAAAATTTAGCAGAAATTCTTTTACTCATGGTTTAATTTCCAGAAAAAATTGAAGGATGAGGCATCAGCTGTCACAGAAGTGGAGTTGGAGTTCGTATGAAAATTTCAGTTCTCAACTCGAGAAAAAAAAATTCATTCTCTAATTTTTTGATCAAATATTTTTTTCTCATGCTTCAAATCAACTAATCAAAATATAATTATTATATATCCTCATATTTTTCTTTCTATATTTTTCAAACTATTGTTTTGTTTCGCAATTGTCATTCAATCACTACGCTAACTTTTGAGATTATTATTTGAATAATATTTTGAAAAGTTACTGCAAATTTCTATATCTTGAAAGTTCAGTCAACCACTGCATGTCATTCAAAAGATGTCAAATCCTCGATCAATCAAGCATTTATCTTACTAAGCGTGGTCGGCTGTTTGGATCGCATTTATCTTACTAAGCGTGGTCGGCTATTTGGATCCTCCCGATCAACACAAAAGAAATTTGTCAATGTTTACACCGGTTGGCTATCTAATTAAACTCTCCTCATTTACACCGGGCTTGAGACCGGCCATGGTGTTCACTCAAAAGATGTCAAAACTGCAGAAAATTTATCAAATCTTATTGCAGATGCAACAACCTGGATTAAGAATATATTGTAGTCATCCTCTATTTAAAAATAGAAGAATGAGATCAGGTTAACCTGGAAAACTGTGTGTTAGGCTCATTATGCAAGAATGGTGCCATTTGAGGCTTCTAAGCCATAAGATAAGCTGCCCATTTCCCACTAATTGTCCCCTAAGGAGCTTGTATCCTGTTATAGGCCAGGTTGCCTCTCAACTTCCCCAATGATTTGATTGAAGTGGGGCTAGATGCATTCTTCAACGTTAAATAATTTGCAGCATGGTTGAGTAACTTTAAGAATTCTTTCCACTGTATTTTGTTAAAAAATTCAATGTCATTATTCAAAATAAATTTTCCACCCAAATAACCTAATTGATGTCTTCTGATTTCCAGGCAACATCTGCTGCTAAAGATAGTAAGCCAGCAGGGGCACCTCCTGGTTTGTTCTAATTTATTTACTTAAGCATCTATCGTTACTTCACTTGAGCATGTCCAACCTATAGTCCTCGTTATGGCTATGCGAATATGAGGTCATAAAATTGAAGATAAAATAAGATTGCATTGCAATTTATAATGAGCAGTTAAAATGAATGCCAAGAGATAGAAATAACAAGTTTTGTTACTTGTTTCTTGTATTAAGTGATGAGATGCACATTCTGAGAACATAATAAATTTTGGTATATACCATGGACATAAATGTTACATTTCACCATTTATTTACATCGCAAGACTGTTAAATTGTTAGAACTCACTTCTGGTTTAGTTTTCCATCAGCTGTTGTTAGTGTTATGTTAAGATTATGTGCTGTAGAGCTAATGTTCCTCTTTTATATGATCTACAGGAAGTACCGAGAGGAACAGATACCAGGTACTTAATGCCACTTCTTATTTACCTGAAGTTGCATATGCCCTAGTTTTCTTCAGTTAAGTTGATGAAGTTACGTGAGCTATGGCATTTAAGTATTCTAGTACGTTAGCAGGGACCTGAGTTTGAAGCTAAGGTGGCGAAGCTAGTCGAGCTAGGTTTTGGGAGGGAACAAGTGATTCAAGCTCTCAAGTTTTTCGATGGCAATGAAGAACAAGCGGCTGGTTTTCTTTTTGGCGGCTGAATATTTATATTTATTTCAACTTTTGAGGGTACTCGTAATTGTTGTAACTTTTGTACACTAGAAGTATTCATTCATTTGGATATTCAACATCTGCAAAAGCAATCTTGCAGTTCTGTGTGTTGTTGGACTCGGAGGGAGTTGTGCGATTTGGTAACATAAATTTTGTTTTAATTTAATTTACATTTCTTTAAGTACAAAGTATTCGGAGTTGTTGGCAAGGAATATTTGGATCAAGACAAACTTGATTACTTGATAATGAAGCTGGAGCGAATTCGGGAAATGAATAACGAACGAAGGTTATAATTTATAATTTTTTTAAAAAATTATATATCTAAGTCTTATGTAAAGAATGCTAATTTCTAAATATTTTTAAGGATGCAGAGGAGAGTGGAGACAAGGGAGACCCGGGTACCTTTAGGAGTAAATATATCATATGATCGAGAAGTAGAGTAAGCAATAGCTGGCAGGGTCAATCGAATGAAGCACCATCCTCCATGCCGCCAATATATCTTATAAAGTGGGAGAGACTTCCAGACAGTGAGTGAGGCAAGCTGGAAACAGTCCGAGATACTATGCATTTCCAGTGAGCTAATCGACCAATTTCATAAGGGCAACGAGGGCGTTGCCGAAATGGGTGGGGTGATATCACGTTCCTTGACTTTCTAGAATATTTCGACGATTTTGGAGGTTTTGACTTTCCAGAAGTTTGGAGAATACAAGATAGTATCCCGGAAACTTCTAGACTTTACTTGTACTTTCTTTTGTAATGTAGAATATTCTAAAATAGTTTATAATAAGACAAATAGAATACCCCTTTTTGTAAATATCTTAGGAACGTTATGGAGACTTAATCTCCACAGTAGGATAATAGACTAGATCTTAACCAGGAGTAGTATAAATATGTTTGCTCTTTCATTTGTATGGATCCAAGTTTCTAGCATTTAAGTACTACACAAAGTCTCTCAAGCTTTCTTTTGAGTTCTTAATTTTCTTGTGTGTTTTATAAGCTTAATTAGTATTTTCACTAGCAACGTGTTGCATGATGTTTTAGTCTAAAGATTTGACACGTGGCAATGTAAGATATAAGATATACACAATAATTCATTTTGATAAGAATATGCATGCTAGAAAACATGAATTGATCTATATTGTATTAGACTTAAAACTAGACGAATGAAAATAAGACTATAAAAATAAGTTTTGAATTAGCTTATGTCATTTTACAATGAACCCAAAACATATTTTATTTTTATTATTTGAGTGGGTTAATTTTAATAAATACATCAATTATATACATATATATAGATATATATATACATATATATAGATATACATATATATATATACATATATATATATATACATATATGGCATGTTGGAGTTGAGGTGGGCAATGGTCCTCGAGTCCAATTGCCTCCACCGATCAATTTTTTTATAGTTCATTAATAAGTCCAAGAGTCTGGTTCATAGCATTGTACGAGTTCCCAGATTTGTCTTTTTTAATATAATATAAGTCTTCCAGCCTGAATTTAATGCAAGCCTTGAAGCCTGACTTAATTTTTTATGCGATTCCATTTCATAGAACAGGGGAAGTAACGACAATTGGTCACATTTCACATTTTTAATATGCATGTGTTCTTTTTACTTTTTTTTTATAACAAAAATTGATATATATTAATCTACATTAGCGAAGTCAATAGAGACAAAGAACTCAAACATAAGGGGACGTATTCGAAATTAGCAGGAATAGCCCCTCTAGCGGCTAAAACATGAGCTATAACATTAGTCGATGGGCGACGATGATTGACAATAAAACCATTGTTAAGAACGCGTAATTGCAATGTGATTCTTTAATTACTAATATATAAAAGATATATATTAATTTATATTTCCTTATCCGACTCCATTTTCATCTTTTGGAATAATCAACAAATGGATTCTAATTACTATTTGATTCAATTTTTTTTTTTTTAAAACAGATGGAATTTTTAATGCTATTGCAATCTCCACACATTGCTGTCCTTATTCATTGTGTAAATTCAATGCATTTCATCATGATCTGCGTGGTTGGTGTGTTGAATCACCAAAATCAAGATTTTCTTTTTGGGTTTAGCTTACACCCAGAAAGACTGGACCATCAAAAACTAGGGTTGAACTGTAGCAAATTTGTGATTAATTTCAAAATAATTATGGGATGATCGTACGATGTCCTTTATTTTGATAATAGACTATTTGGAAAATTCACTATAAGTGTAATAAATTTTATTAACCAATCATGTTTAAACAATTTTGTATTCTTTCTCCAAAAAGGAAAAGAGAAGGTGGGTAGCGAGTATGAAAGCATGTGCAATGGTTCCATCTCTTTTAAACTAAATACATTCATAATCTGTCACGTCACCATTCTTCTTGCATTCAGCCGAAATATTCTATGCTACCCTATGGGGTAATGTCCCATGTGGTACATCCAATCATTCATTGGGAATATTCCCAATGATGTTAAGTGAAAATATTCCCAATGAATGGTTGGATGTACCCCATTAAGCACTACCCCATGGGATAGCATAAAATAAATCCATTCAATCATACCAATTTTTTCGCTGCAATGACTCAACCCCTATTTTAGGCTTCATTTATCACTATCTAATACCACATAATAATTCATTTATATTTAACGTGTTAGTAAATTTACCAAATATATTTAATTAATAAATAATTAACTAGTAAAGTATAATTAAAATAACAATAATAATTAAAAAATTACGGCACAATTAAAAACTGAACATGATAATAATAATTAAAATTTAAAAGTACATTAATAGTTAGACTTTTTTAAAAATTAAAATCTAAAAAAATTAATTTATTTTTAAAAAAATTACGAATATTCTAAAATTTGAAAAAATATTATTTTAAGTAATTAAAATTGATTATGTTATTTTTTTTTCCTCATATAATTTCAGATTAAAAGTTTCATGTATTTTTACGAATAAATTGGGGAAAATTACTTTTTTCATACTCAATCTTTATCACTCTACAATTTTGGTCAGCTATGCTATCAAAATTGAATATTAATCTTATATCTTTCAATTTTTTTGTCAATTTTGATAATTTGTTTTACAACTTTAGTTTTTTTTTTTGATGACACTATAACACGTTAACACCATGTCATTACCATTTGTGAAAAATACTAAAATTGCAGGAAAAAAAAAAGACTGCTGATTAAGACGAGAATTTGAAAACATAAATAACTTAAGTAGGTATAAGTATCTCATGATTTGTTTCCTCTGCTTCTGACTGATACTTTTTTATTTTATTTTATAGAGAAACAATATTAGAGCAAGAAATCAAATACCTATAATATATGATTTTGATATGAAAAATAAATAACCATTTTTCAAAGTATTTACAAACAAATTAGGATGCAACATAGCTCTTTTCTCCAACAAACAGGCTAAAACGATCAGTAAGAACTTAATATATGTTGCAGCTTCCCAGAAAAGAGAAATAGTGTTAATTATTCACTATTTACCATTTTACTGAGAAAAAAAAGTTCAAATATAGAAATAAAATAAAGTTTTATATGTTATCGATTTAGGAATGGCAATGGGGCAGGTTCAGCCAGACCAGGAGACAAGTTCTTTTTTTTTTTAAAAAAAAATCTTACCTAGAAATCAATTTTGAAGCACAAAATTGAGTTTTTTTTTTTTTTTTTACTGAATTTCATGTTTTCCTCTAATAAATATTTATAAAGCCTTGTAAAACTCTTTTTAAGATGTCAAATCTTAATTAATTTGTTCTCATTCTTTTCAAAATGTACAACTTCTTTAATATGAACACATGAGTTTTAATATAAAATTAAATAAACTTTATTATTTAACCAAAGAAGTGTAATGTATATTCAATATTAATATTTAAAAAAATTAATATATGTATAGTGCGGCGGGTGTGGGGCGAGTTTGGCCAAACCTGATTGAAGCTGGTCCAAGGCCCCTGCAGTGTGGGTTTGACCAGACCCGGACCCATTAACATCCATAGTTATCTTCAAACTAATAAGTCAACAAGCCATGCTTACAACATCTTATATATTTAGTTGGTGTTTGCATATGATTTTGAGGTGTATATATATGCTTTTCAGACAAAAAAAATTGAGTTTCGGGTGTTTGGTTTTCTTGCTTCTGCTATTGCTTCTCTAAAAGAAAACAGGTAGAAGCAGAAGCTGAAAAACAAGTCATGACAAGCTTTTATTGCTTTAACTTATTTCGTGTCAATTTTGTAATTAATTTAGATTTATTAAGGTGTTTTTTTTAATAGAAAATTCACAATGTTTTGCTTAAAAGTAAATTTTTCCAACTTTAAATAAAACAGCATAAAAAAATTTTGAATAAGCAATTATAAATTCACGTTTAATACCAGTAGTCAACTTTACACAAATTTCTAAGAGTGAATATATCAATATGATGTTATATATACCATATATAAAAGAAGAGATGCATGTATTAGCTTTGATATTAATAGCATATTGAGGGGTGGTTTAGAACTAAGACAAAGGGGGCAAAAAAATAATAACATAAAAGTTTGGGGGAAATTTTTTAGGGATGCTGGATGAAATATTAAAGGGGGAATGTAATATCATTGTCCCACATTGGTTATGGATGAAAGTTTAAAATTAACGGCTTACAATAGACTATTATAGCAAATTGACTTAACAATTTTCGTAGATCAATGATGGATACGAAGTAGTTGTTATAGGAGGTCATTGTGCAATCATGCTTGCGCGTGTCTGGGCCCGGGGTGTTACATAATGGTATCAGAGCCGATCATCGACAAGAAACAACGAGAGATAAGTGCTATCAGTGGCAAAGTGTTACGTGCGTGGGAGTCACATCTTGAGCTTAAGGGACAAATTGCTACACGACGGGGGCCACCTCTTGAACATGCGGGGCAAAGTGCCACGTTCGTGGGAGCCACCTCTTTTGAATTTGTGGGGGTAAAGGACGGGAGCCACATCTTGAACCTGTAGGAGCCACGTTTAGATTTTTCGGAGCTGATGGATCGATGAGTTAGGTCGTGAAGAGGACGCCGTGTTCTAAAATATGGGTGATTATTGTGGATGAGAGTTTAAAATTGTTTATAATGGCTTACAATAGATTATTATATTAACTTTGGTTAAAGAATGATGATGTATACGAATCAGTTGCTATAAGAGTTCACTGTGCAGTCGTGTTTCCGCGAGCCTGAGCCCGGGGCATGACATTCAGCAATTTTGGGAGAGAAAATGTAATTTAACAATTTTGGGAGAGAAAATGTAATTTAAGTGGAAAAATATAATTGTAGAGGTAATAAGAAAAATGATTTTGTTTTGGGGATCTTGACCTGGATGTATATTCCTTTCATTATTATATATATATTTATAAAAGATCCTTGTACATTATATTTTAATGTATTTATAATCCTGACTCCTTCGTTTCGATCGAGGCAAGGTCAATTAAGACTCTTGCGGATTCTTTTGTTTAAAAATAAATAAAAATCAATTTAACCCTCGAAAAGACATTATGAATCCATTTGACTTGAAATCATGGATGCTTATCAGGTCGGGTCAATCAAAATCTAACCTGAAATCGAATCGATTTGCCCAGTTCGGAATCGAAATCGGGCTAACCGGTTCCAACCCGCTCCGGAATCGGTAAAAAACCGGTCCGGAGCGGTTCTGTATAGCACCACCGGTTTTGGAATCGGAACCGGTCATTTTTGAAAAAAAATAAAATAATTGAAATGGCTAAAAACGTATTCAAAAATAATAATAAAAATTAATCATAACGAACCGATCGGATCGATCCCGAATTGATTGGAACCAGAACTGGATCCGGTCCGATTCCTTAGTGGATCGGACCAGTTCCGTGCTTAACGGATCCAAAACAGGTCGGTTCTGGACCGGATCGGAGATGGCTTGGGTGGTGGGGAAAGTAAAATATCATATTTTGATATTGTGCTTTATATTTTCGGCAAATTATGGGTTTTCTATTGAGGAAATTTCCTCATTCATTCATTGAATATAGTTGGAACTCAGAAAATGAACAATTTCTACCGATGGGGATTAATTAGTCGACCAAAAAAGCCCCATCTTTTCTCAATCTCTCGAACACACATAAATATGTACCTATATGTATGCATAAGTATGTTGGTATTTGCAGGTCGGTCTATACAAGAATTTTCTAGAGAATAAATACTGATCCAGGTGAAAAAGTGGACAAAGATCGAGAACTCTAATTTTCCTTTGCTTTTATGTGTTCGTGTATTTTTTTTTAATACTTTGTTTCCAATGCAGAATACTAGAAAATGCTAAAAATAAATATTTGGTGATCTTGTGAAATTGCATGTGACCATATATAATTTGCAGGAAATGGATCCTTTGTATGGATGGGACCAACACCTAAAGTTATAATCACAGACACTGATCTCATAAAAGAAGTGATGTCCAATAATTATACGTACATGAAGCAATCTAGCCCGAATCCGATAACTAAGAAGCTTATACAAGGACTTGTGCTTCTCGAGTCCGACAAATGGGCTAAACACAGAAGGATCATCAAACCTGCTTTCGATATCGAAAAGTTAAAGGTTCGATTGATGGAAGACAAATAACATTTGTAATTTGAGATATATGAACAGTGTTTACAATATAATGCGTTTGCACTTTGCAAGGAAGTTGGGCTAATTAACTGTTTTTTTATAAATGGGAGACACAAATTTCGCCGAAAGGATCATGTGAGATCGATGTGTGGCCCCACATAGAGAATTTAACAGGCGACGTGATATCAAGAACAGCATTTGGTAGTAATTTCGAAGAAGGTAGAAAAATATTCGAACTTCAGAAGGAGCAAACGGGGTATGTTTTGAAGATTTTACAGACCATATATATTCCTGGATGGAGGTAAATAAGAGTGTGTGTCTGTGTGTGTGTTTTGTATCGAAATCTTACGTAAAAGTTAGTTTTTCAAAATTATATAATTATTTATGACTGATGAGCAGGTTCTTGCCAACCAAAGTGAACAAGAGAATGAAGGCAATAGAGAAAGAAGTCAAATCCTTGATTTTGGGTATGATCAAGAAACGAATGAAGGCGATCGAGGTTGGGGGCGAGCGTAAAGATGACCTATTTACTTTATTGTTGGAATCAAATTTTCAAGAAATCGAAAAACACAGTAACAAGAGTCGTGGGATGAGCATAAACGAGGTAATAGAAGAGTGCAAGATGTTTTACTTAGCTGGACAGAAGACAACGTCAGTGTTGATAGTCTGGACATTGATTTTACTGAGCAAGTATAAAGACTGGCAGACACGAGCTCGAGACGAGGTTTCAAAGGTCTTTGGTAACAAAACCCCCGACTACGATGGTTCCACTAATTTGAAACTTGTAAGAAAAACCACTTTAGATAAACATATTGAATATCTCCGTTTACATGCTTATGTCCTTACTAGTTAATTTGGCACCGCGCCAGTGAGCTTATAACCTGGTATATATATCCAACAAAGCGTCCGACACAAGTTCAACAGACAGTTCTAGAGAATAAAAAGATGGTTCATACGCATTGAACATACATAATCGTATGTATAAAAAATCTAATAGGTTGAAGTAAACAGAAGTCTTCCCCAACAGTACACCATAGCAATAGTTGGCATATGATATCCTTGTAGGGCCCAATAGACTCTCTAAACAAAAGTCATCTACGAAAGTGCAGTAGTAGATTACATCAATCACAATAAAAGTAAATCTCAACGAGCTCAAAAAAACCAATCAAAAGTTGTTCGCAAGAGTTTTCAAAATGACGATGGCTAGAATTATAGTTTATATTTATTGTTGTAGTTGCATTGTTATTTTAGGATATTGCTCTTATTACTTGCTATGGCCTCAAGATTAATGAATCATCTTACTTTTATAATTATTTATATACTTTCTGACAAATAATGAATGTAAATGCGACGTCCCAAATTATTATCAAACAAGTAATATATAATTATCATAATTTAATTTTTCTAATTTTTTTGATATAATCTCCTTATACATGAAGGGAAAATTTGATGTCAAACAACATAACAAAGGTAATCGAGAACAATCACATATTAACAACGGGGCGTAGGTAAGCCAAAACTCAAAATGTATACAAACAAGCAAAACTGACGACCTATAATCTACCAAAAATTCATCATGCCGAATATTTTATAAAAAAATATTATTAAAGTTTGCCACAACGAAAACTTATTTTTAACTCTTTTTTAAAAAAATAAGTTCATATAAAAATTTATTATTAAAGTTTGCCACGAGAAAAATCTATTTTGAACTATCTGTTTTTTTTAATTCATACTTGACAAAATCAACAAGTTTTTTTCTAAAAAAAAAAGATAACATTTTAAATTTTAAAAATTGAGATAAGATGGATGCACTGTTGGGTCAAGGGTTTTGATATAATCTCCTTATATATTAAGGGAATATTTGATGCCAAACATCAGAACAAAGGTAAATAGGTAAGACCATATATTAGCAATGGGTCGTAGGTAAGAAAAAAATTAAAATGTACATAAACAAGCAAAATCGACGATTTACCATGATTTTACACGAGGTCTTGAGGTTATATCCACCGGCAGTTTATGTTACCCGAAGGATTGATGACGAAACCAAGCTCGGGAACTTAACAATGCCAGCAGGTGTGGAAGTTTTACTGCCAATAATCATATTACATCACGCCCGGGAGATTTTGGGGGGACGATGCTATGGATTTCAATCCAGAGAGATTTGGCGAAGGAGTGTCCAAGGCAAAGAAGGGTAAAGGTATGTATTTTCCGTTTGGTTGGGGCCCTCGGATATGTGTTGGACAAACGTTTGCGGTGTTAGAAGCAAAAATCGCTCTGGCCATGATTCTACAACGATTCTCTTTCGAGCTTTCACCATCTTACACGCATGCGCCTGACGATCTCATCTCTCTTATACCTCAACATGGTGCTCACTTGGTTCTGCACAAGATATAGGGATGGATGATCCTTCATATTTTGTGTCAATAAAGATCTGTAGTTGATTACTACTTCTACGTGTGAATTCTGATCAGTTATGCTCAAGGATTCGATGTATTTACTTTTGTTTTTTTAAAAATTTTAAGCAAAATCAATAAGATGGTCCATACCCAATGTGATACAAGATTACAATCCGAAAAGAAAGCCAGCAAGAAATGCGAAATACAACCACGTACAATCTTAACGGAACCAATCTAAAAGCCAAATAAGAATTAAAGTCGTTACTTTTAGCCGAAATCCAATGCTACAATCGAAGCTTCACCAACTCAACTAACTATCCTTTAGAAGGCTCCACATCACCAAATACTTTCTTATTCGAGTTTGCCAAATGCTCCATACCACACACTCCCAAATAGCAAGGCATTCCCTCTACATTTAGACCCAAACAAACAACCCAATGTTGTCAAAAAATGTTTGACAGCATCCTCATGAAGCACATATTCTAAATTAAACCATTTGTAACATTATTTCCAAACAAAATAAGCAAACAAGCAGGAGAAAAAGTAGATGATTTGTATCCTCCTCATCAGTACCACATAAAGCACGAAGTCCAGAATTTTGATCCAAGTTTAATCCTCTTTTCACCAAGTTCGATTTTGTTCGAATTCTATTTTGAAGTAGTTTCCACACAAACCTGAGACTTTCTTTGGGATCAACTTCTATTCGTTGTATGTGCTTAGTTTCAACCATGATCAATAATGTAATTTGGATCGAGTGCAATGAATATTTCTCTTCCATTTCTTTCAAGCTGTCTTTAATCATGTTTATAATTGAACGAAATATAAAAAATTTGGACATGTAACCAACAGTTAATGTTTATTTATGAAGCTTCAATCATATTTTATTTCATAAATAATATATTTCTCCTAATAACATATTCAACATATGTTATTTTCACAATTCAGAGATAAGGGATGAGGTAGCTAGCATTGTTCATTAATTTTGAGGAAGGCATCAGCAAGCCTCTTTCCAACTTCGACTAATCCTGCCTTGTTCAGATGCAGCTTATCGTCAGGTTGTATCTCCGCTCCCTTAGCATCAACCGTGACAACGTGTGGAAGCTTTATTTCCTTCTGAGCTTGTCTTACCATCATCTTGTATACTCCGTCTCCGGTCATCATCTCCACCTAAATCAATAGAGCATATCCAAAAGTTAAACCGATTTTCAAGAAATTGGAAAAAATTCCTACATTTACTTTTCAACACGATCGTGAAGCGTATTGAGATATGATATTGTGAACAAATGAACAATCTTGTTTGTATAAACTAGATTTAGATATACGACCCAAATAGATAGATGAATATCCATTAAGATAATGTTGGTATTAACGTACCACAAGCACCGGCAAGTCCGGTAGTCCCAAATCAGTCCGCACATCGGTAAGAAACTTGGCCAATCTCCCTCCATATAATATAGCATCTTTAAAGTGAATTGCGTCACTCTCACCTTGGTACCAAAGAATAGCTTTAATCTCTCCTCCATCTTGCAATGCAGTCTTAGCCCTATATACCAACTGTTTGTAATGACCGCTATCGCTATCTTTCATCCACTGCTTGATACTTGTTTGCCCATGCGCACAAGGGACCAACCCAATCCTCCCAAATCCCCTGTCCTTTATCAAGATTCTATTGGCAAAAGGCATTCCGGGCCCTACACCCACATATTTCTTGAGATCGATACCTTTGTGAAGGCCGGGGTCGACTGCCAGTTTCCATGTTTGGTTGGCATCGAGCATGAGAATTTGTGGGTTGGGAAGAAAGTATTCCGGGGGGTAAGTACTGTTGTCGTCTTCCCATCCTCTGCCAGCCATATTGCTTTGTCCGGCTAAGATGAATATGCTTTTATACCTTGAATCACTTTCATTTTGAGATTGGTCTATAGCTGTAGCCAAACTAGAACATGATAGAAGCATGAAGCAAGCAAGAAGAAACAGTTTCTCTCCCATTGTTGGAGTCTAAAGATTAAAGTTTGGTGAAAGGAGGGAGTGGAAGAGAGGGAAGGAGAAGGGAAGTTATATATAACAATAATCTTCATGCAAAAAGGTTAGAGGAAGAGATGGATTTAGGGAAGGAGATACATTTCTGTCCATTACTTCTCCCTCATTTTCCTCCCCTCCATTGATATATGCAATATATATTTTACGTGTGTGTGTACGTTTTTTTTTACAATTAAAATTAGCTTCGTTAAAATTGAATAAATGAATAAAAATTGTGTGATAAAAAATTAATAATCATTGTCCATGATTTAGTTCCTTAACTTCTATGTAGTTCATGTAATCACTTGAAAACAGCAAATCAAAATTCTATAACGAAGATAGATTTTTCTCTTACCTACATATATCATAGCGAATTCAATGAGATAAACAATATGTCAAATATTTATTTTTACTGGCTTTTGATATTTAATATTTAGTTCAAATTATTTTGCCGACACTCTTTCTTGTATTGTTTTTTTTTTTTTTTTTTGACAGGGCTCGAACACGAATCTTCCTCAAAATAGAAATGAGCTTTAACTACCGTCATGCATCGATTAATGTTAAAATTCTATCTTTGCCATGAATAAAGTGGAGACTTTTTTAAAAGTGCTCAACGGATTGAAGTTTTTTTGAGTTCGATTAATTTTTAGCATTAACTTTTCTGAATGACTCAGAAGTCAGAACAGAAATTGAAATTAATATGCTTTTTTCAGTACTTTCTTCTATAAAAGTGCATCAGTTCTCCCAACTTAGTCTAGAATTCACACATAAGTTATACAACTCATCGTTTCTCATACAAGCAAGCTCACCCTCCATCTGTCAAAATTTACCAAATCAGTGAACTTGCACGATATCCTTACCAAAGCAAACAATAATAAAACTGTAAAACTGTTCAAGTGGTTCAGGTTACGGAAATGTGAACAGTAAACTCTGTCTGACCCATAAATCTATAAACTCTTCAAGTGGTTCAAAAGACGTGCTAACCAGCATGTGTACATAAAACCATAGTGTCGAAGAAATTTGAAACCCATTTTGCCAACTGTTTTTTTGTATGATGATGATTCCTATTGCTGTAGTCCTATATGATCCTAAGTCAAATTTTCATGGTTTCTAGGTGTTTTGGGTTGGTAAGATATTTATATTATATGGTAAATAGATAGATAATATTCACTATTATGTAATGAATCATGAAAAACATAATAACATATGAAAGATTAAAATATGTGATAAAAGAAAGTATGATAAATATGTGATTTTGTAATATTTTTGCGAAGTAAATAATAATAATAATTTTGATATCTTAGTTTTTTGCATGAAAATTAATAGAATGAACTTATTAAATAAAACTTTTATTTTTATAGAGTTAATTTAAATGTTTATATTAGTCATTTCATAAGGTAATAATATAAGTCTCTGTAAATAATATGAGTCATTCTTAATAAATTCATACTATTACCAAATATGTTGAAATATATGTGTAATTTGGTTTCATTTTTCAAATTCGTTATTTTATATCTTAAAATAAAACAAAATTTTAATACTTCATTTCATTTTCATTATCATTTTCTAAAATAAATTTTTCGGAGAATCCTTACTAAAAGAACGATCAAATATAAGATTCAAATTATGTTGTATCACTGGCTATAACATTTTGCAAAGTTACAAATGTTAGATCCTTCAATAAAATCTAATTTTAATGCTTTTTGAAAATGGTAAAGCTGCAAACACCAAAATTGTTAAGCACTTCATATTTTAAATTTGTAAATGATATAATAATGTGTAAGTTTGATAAATATGATGTATATTATGTATGTTTAACTTCATTTCATCAGTGTGTATGTATATATATATATTTATTTATTTTTAATAGGCGCACCCACACTCATTTTTTTTGAAATTGACGCACTCATGCATCCATATCTGCTCGCGCATCGAACTTATGTGATCTAGCCTATACCCCCATAATCTAAAATAAATATATCATAATTGATGGTGGCAAGTTAAGTTTTGAACGAAAGGTTAACTACACAGCCAAGATGTGCCATCTCAATATCAAAGTTTTCCAATGCATAATATGTTTCTATGAATTAAACTCAATAAATTCTAGTTTCTCCCATTCAACTGACGCCAATGCTAAGCCTCTAAATCAACATAAATGAATAGCAGTCATGAAGCAAGGTCCCTACGACAAAAAAAGAAGAAGAAACTCAACCACTAGATGTCCAAATATCACTAAGCAACACTATGAAAATCAATGCACAATACTAGCAGATCATAGACAAGTAACAAACCATAGAATCAACTAAAGGATTTCAAGACTGGAAACCAAAAAATAAAAGCAATTAGTCCCCTACAAAGCTACTATAAATGTATCAAATGTGCTCAAGAAAAACCATTTACTCTGTCATCAATTATTCCAGAGAATTAGTATCAGTTTATAAAGAAAGTAAAATTAAACCTTCAACCATGTTAAAGACTTCACTGAGGGGCCAACTTCGGCTGGCGTTTTTGCTCCACAATCGACAAAGCATGTAATCCACCCACCATTATGTGTTATTTCCACACTTCGCCAATACCAAGCCACTATTTTGAGAAGGTCATATAACATTTAATTTGGTTAAATATACACTAGTCCACACAGATTGATCAATACTTGTAACCCTTTTCAAACAAGCTCTCAGAAGCCAAACTGTCACCACTTCCCCCACCGTATTTCCCCAGCGTGGCCTCATAATTGGCTTTGCACCGGCCAAGAATGCTGCCTGCGCTTTCTCCACATTCTCCTTCTTCCCGCCCCATATCTTGAGCGTGCTCTGCTGCAGAGCTCGCCCGAAAGAGAATGACAGAGTCCATGGCTTCAGAATATCTAACTTGTTCATGGCATTCAAGTTCAATGTCGCCTCTTCCCCAGTCCTCACTCTGTCCACCTGATAAGAACACAATACCTGGCACCGCTGGGGGCACAGTTCGACGGAGGGCTGCCACTGTGTATTCAGCAATGACCTCCGGAGTCACCTAAGCGCATACAGTATGCAAAAATTAATAGATTAAACACCTACAAACTCTCATTTCTATATTTCCAAATTAAATTTTAATTCGTCTCTCAACATAATTATAACGTGTAAGAAAAAGTTATTGATCATATTACATTTTAAAAATTTAGATGTACCGTTAATTATAGAAATTTTGCATATTTTATTAGAATGTAAGAAATATCTGGATTAAGTTTTAAAAATATAAAAACCAATGAATTCTTGATGAGCTTGGAAACATATGTATTGGTTTCATTAATTCAGTTTTTTGTTCGATTTGTTAAAGAATTTGATGAATAAAAATCCCATTGTTACCTTCGGGCTGTCGGAGCCAGGAGTAACCATATTAGGCTTCAAGAGAGTCCCTTCCAACAGCACATGCTGCACATTCAGCGCCTTGTAAACCGCCGCAAGCACAGTTTCAGTCACCGCAGCACATTTCTGAATATCATGGCTGCCATCCTCAACACCTACGGCTCCACAATCGGCACCAGCCCATTTTCCTGACAGATTATCGCATAACGAGCCAACCCCTGCGCGTTCTGCTGAATACTCAACTCAGAAGGCCCAGTCACACCAATCTTGAGCACTGCCCGCCACTTGGCGAACCGGGCTCCAGCCTTGTAGAACCGTTGGCAACGAATGCCAAGCGAGTCGAACCCCTGAGTGGTGGTCTCTCCATTGGTCCCGGCGAGATCGACGGTGCCCTTGTCGACCTTGATTCCTGGAAGTACACCGTTTTCTTGGAGGACTTCGACGAAGGGCTTGCCCTCGGAGGTTTTCTCGTAGAGGGTCTCCTCGAAGAGGATGACGCCGGAGAGGTATTGAAGGGAGGAGGGGTCGGTGAAGAGAAGCTCCCGGAGGGCTTGACGGTTGGTTTTTGTGTTCTACACGTGTATGTTGGATAGACGTTTTCCGATGGTGCCAGTGCTTTCGTCTGCGGCTAATATGCCCTTACCTGGTGTGGCTATGTACTTGGCATTCTTGATCAGTTCCTCTACATATTTACATAAATTTATTGTTAATAAATAAACCAATATCATCCCTCCTATAAATTTTAATTTCCTTGAAAACACAAATTAACGATTATGCAATCTTGAACTTTTTTCACCAATTATTGAATATATGCTCTTTCCTCCAGGTAAGAGAGCATTAGTACAGAAAAAGTAATGGAGGCACATTAATTTCAAACATTCTGTCTCACTTTTGTCACAAAAAAGTGGTATAAACGGGACAAATTTGAGCTTTCCTGCCATGTCTATCTACGGCTCAAATTGCAAGGCGTATACGAGGGGAACTTCCACATTCAACACCAAATCCAATAGATGTGAATGATCGTATAATGCATATTCTGTTCAAGTGCTTTAAAGACGAATTAGAATTATTAGAATTAGAACAATATAATAAGTATCGAGGGTGTTGTACAATGTATTCTGTCTAATTTTCCCGAAATCTACCGTTGGAGGAACAATGATTTTGTCCTCCACAATTTCCCTGGGGGCTTAATTATGACAATATTATTTTAATCGATTTGGGTTTGGTTATTTTCTGTTGACCATTTTGTTTTGGCCCCGATCCCTTTTTCTTGGCTCGGGTGACGTCTTTGTTCTTTTATCCTTAGCATGTCTTTCCTCATTCATTGATTTTGCCAACGCCGCTCGTCCGTACGATTGCATTTAATGCTTTCACTGTTGTCGTCTACTTTGTGGTTTCACCAACCGATGGTTGTAGGTTACTCCTTGGCTTCTGATGCGATGGTCGTAGCCTTTTCATCGTGGGCTGCTGGTTTGTTGGGTTGCCATGCTTATTTTCTCGTGGACTGCTGGTTTGTTGGATTCCCATGCTTATTTTCCTGTATATATATGTTATCTTCATAGACGTTGTTTTTCAGGTCTTAAATGTTTTAGATTTTGGATAAGAGAGTGAACATTTGGTCACGTCATTTTCCTGCTTCTTTACCGGCCGAGGAAGATTAATTTTCTTTTCGACGTTGTTCTTCTGAGTCTGCTGCTGTAGTATTTTTCAGGTTTGTCTATTTATTATTTTTCTAAAAAAAAATAATTCCAGTTTGTTCTGTTCGATGTCTTTTAGCTTGGTGAACAGATAACCAACTTCAATTTTAAATAAAACACCCTAAAAATGCCATGGGTACAGAGGAAAAAAAACCCTGATGAAAGTTAATGGAATAATAAAAAAGATAATGGCCTGAAAACACAAATAACTGCGAAGATTAGATGAAAGCCGATGGGAAAGGAAAGTTAAATTACCCCATTCCTCCATCAAGTTCTGATTCTTATAAGACAGTGGACTCGACAACTCCCTATAATAAAAAAGAAAGAGCTGGCAAATTATCATTGTTATAAATGAGAAGAAGCCCCGTGTTCATAGTTTTAGCAAGAAATTACAATTGAGTGAGAAAATAATGTTGAAGACTACTTTAAAAGACTCTGATGAGTTTGAATAAATAATGTCGGGAAACATCATTGTTTTGAAGCCAAGAATCTTGCATTGATCCACACATTTTATAATGCTCGTATTTTTTGCCTTTACTCATTTGGACCAATATTCAAAAAACTGGTGGATAATATTGCCAAGAATGATTGAGAATATTTCTCTCTGTTTTTTAGTACTCAGTTGTTGTGAAATGGGCACTAGATAACAATAAGTGTTTGGAGAATCATTAGTGTATCGCTTATGCTTATGTTAGAAGGATAAACTGCTTGATATGGTATCAAGATTTGGTTGATGTTGAGCTATTTGCTGAGGATGGAAGCAATCTATTCATTCTCGTTGTTCATTCAGAATTAGGTACTGTTAAATGTCTTTTTACGTTACACATGCTCAAATTTTGTTGATTTTTACGTGCTTCTCATCTTCGGTGGTTATATTTTATTAATTAATATATTAGTAGGTGGCAAGAATCATATAACCAAGATTGTGGTAATAACACATAGTGTGGGCATAGTCGTACTAGGTAGGGCTGGGATCGGATCGGGTTTCTCGGGAATCGGGAAGTTCGGTTCGGGTATCCAAAATTTCGGGTTCCCTCGGGGCATACCCGAATCCCGACCGAAATTTCAGGTCCGAGTACCCGATTTTTTTGCTTCTTTTTTTTTCTTTTCATTTTCATCCATTTTTTCCTGATTTTTTTAAAAAAAACGGGCATGAAATGCGCAGTGAGACATGTAGTTAACCTTTTGAATGGATGTCCATGTGTTTGTGGTGAGGCTAACTCTTTGAGTATGCATTTTCATGAAGGACATCAACTTTGACTTCTCGTTTAAGTACATTTGATAAATGTGTTTGGTCAATGTTTTTCAGGAGGGGATCGTTAACATAGGGCATATAATTGACATAAAATGCCTAAAACCTGTTTTCTCCACCGTCCTAAATGGCATCTCATCCATAATCAACATATGGTACAATGCATCTAAAGCTTCATCTTGCTCGAAATGCCAATTGGATAGCCCACCTCGTTGATTCAGACGAGGTGGTCGAAACCTGAGACGGTTTTGATTTGTTTCAACTTCTTGTGGTTTCTTTTGGCAAGATTATAATGGTTAGTGAGGCCAGTAGTTCCATGTAATCTAGGGTCCGCTCTAATTTCAGCTTTACATTTTCTACACCGACCCTTATGAATCTTATCGACTTCACAATCAAACTTGTCAAAATGATCCCAAAAAGGTGACATTACGTCATTTTTTTCCTCTTTTTATTTTTTTTCTCATCTTCGTTTTCATCTTCACCCACACGCTTTTACATTTTGAGCATCAACATCGTCAAACTCTACCTTTAGTGATGGTTGGTATGATCTTACCTCAGGATTTTCAGCATCACCGTGGGATTGTGAGGGGCTACTACCAACTAGTTCCATTACCTAAACAATCCAATAATATCACTTCATCCAATATTAGCACAGATAAAGATAGAAAGCCAGCAAGGTAAAACAACTTGAACATATAACACATAACACATTAAACACATCACCCGTGTCTTGAAATATTAGAAGCTACTTTAACACGTTTTAAGGCATAAAGTTCCTGGCAATCTTTTCATTTTACTAAGACAAGCATACTGAATAGTCAAATGCTAAATCTAAACCAAAAAACTTGGGAAAAACCGAAAAATTATGTATAATACGTAAACATAATTATCAAATCAAAAAGGACATTTCTTGGGATTAAAATCATTAATACAATCAAGAAATTCATTGCATTGGCCGAGAAAATGATGAATAATTCGCAAATCACACTTGATCAGAAGTAACTTAAACTACGACATCCAAACTCAAGAAAACATTATACCAGACAACCCACGAATAAAAACCCAAAGATATACTAAAACTAGCAACGAAATCTAAAGATTCACCAAACTTTTGTACCTTAGCAGATGGGAACAAGCTTGGGGAAGAAGGATTAAGACATGTTTACAAGGTAGAAACTTCTTACTATGTTTTTGTGTCATAAAGAGAGAACAAGTACTCTGAAATTTTGTCTCAGTTAACGTATCTTATATTACAAAACATGTAGTTTAGATAAGTGACTCGTACAATTGAAAAAAAAATTCATTTGTTGGGAGCAACTTGAGTCCGCCCTTGGATGAGAGACTACCATGTTACTTCGTGACATGTATATAATAATAATAATGTGTTGGTCATTTTGCCTATAGGACACTATCGGAGGGCCAAAAAAATGCTGTAAAAAGGCTTTCAAAAAGTCTGGACAAGGATCAGAGGAGTTTAAGAATGAAATACATTGATCCTGAAGTTGCAACACAAAAAACTTGTCAGACATTTGGGCTGGTGGATTGAAAAGGAAGAAAATATGCTATTTACGAGTACATGCCAAACAAAAGCATTTTTTGTTAGTTTTCAAAATTGATTGTGTGCTGTCCTTTCACACTATATTCGGTTTTATCGAACAATTCAAGGTATAGGAATAGATGCCAAATGATTTCCTGAGAGAGACTAAATTTCTGTGTAATCAACCTTTCTGCAGATGCTGCTAAGAGAGCCCAACTCGACTGGAACCAATGGTTCACCATAATCTAATGAATAGCAAGAGGGCTTCTCTATCTGCGTAGAGATTCAAGGCTTCGAATTATACATAGAGACCTGAAAATCTAGCACCAAGCTTCCCAATAAATCATTTCGTGTTTACCATTTTCAAGTTTGTGGTTAACATATATTCCAGTTCTTCCTCATTTATGCCAAGTCATGATAAAAAAATATCTTGACTTGGATTTCTAATTCTGATTATTGATGGAGTTATTTGGCAAAAAAAGGTTTAACGTGCATATTCACGTCTGCCCTTTTAGTTCGATAATTTGCCTAAGATCAAACGGTCCATATGATGGTTGTCCATCCGTAAGTCATGAATGAACAAAATAAAATAACTCCATAAGCTGCTCACTGGCACCGTACCTTGTGTGGTGCAATAAAAAACTAGTCTTTTATATAAATGGCAACAAATTAATGAATATTAATTTATAATTTTAACTAATCCAGTGATACTCTTCCAATGAACACTAATATTGAGACTTCTTGTGGGTTTTTAAATTTTGATGGGCTTTATATGTGTTTTTTATCTGGGCTTTTTGTTTGGGTGGTGGGTGTCAGTATTTTCGCCCAACTGAATAAATTTTTCATCACATAGATAGTGACGCTTCTATTTTTTAACATATTAGTTACATATTGCCCAACCTAGTTCATAGCAATTGCTTAATAGCTTCAGACGATGAATTTCTATAAGGACGAACCCACAGAATTGGAAGAGAGTACGAAAGGTCAACTTTGAAAAAAACTAGTAAATTTTTTTTCCAAATCTATTACTCCTCTCGTAATGAGACTAGGTCCATGTGTACATATCACAGTTGAAGTCGTACGCGAAATACGAAAGGGAGATGAGAAAACATGCATGCTTACCAGCGTACTTTCTTACAAAGGCAGACATGGTAACACTTGAGAGAAGGTAATCTATAATTTTAGAGGATAAGGAGCCTAAAGCTGACCAATGTTCACAACCTGTCAACCTACAACCATTCTATATAGATATATTTTAATTTCAAATGGGTAATATATTCCTTAAAATTATTGATTGACACGTGTTAGAAGGTAAGCCGAACAAAGTTTATCATGGTGGGATAAAGGAATTAGTGATCACTGCTCACTTTCACTGCCAAATGGCGATGCCAAACCCAATATCTCATACATTGTATTCTTTTATGTCGCTATTAGGCAGTGTAAGTTTTTTTCGACCCAATCCACCGAAATATTTTCTTTTCAACTAAATCCATTTAAGATCGAAATGACACCCAATCCACCGAAATATTTTATTTTCAACTAGATCCATTTAAGATCGAAATGACCAAACTAATCATTAAACTACTGGTTTTCTTCATTGAATCGTCTTCTTCGTTTGTCCAACATAGAAATCTCCTGGCCATCTTCATGAAACCCAATGGTTCTTCGCGTTTTCTTCCTTGATTCAACGTGGCGATTTGAGGTTGACATCAACCATGTCTTCAACCCGTCGTCTTCTTCTTCTTCACTTGCGATATTCCACAATTTCATCTTTACTGTCTGAATAATTTATTTGAAGATTTTGAATGTGCATTGTACTTGAGATGTTCGATAAATTATCTGAATATAATTTTTGAAAGTTTTAAAATTTAATAAGTTGGTGCACTTGTGTTGAATATATGGCTTATATACTAAAAATGAGAAGATATAAATATTGTGCACTACGATAGCGGGGATAAACACCATTCACCTTCAATTCTGTAAAATCAGTATTGCAAGATCATAAAACACATATAAGGTGGTGGTGCACGTGCTCCGCTTGAGTCTGGCGGTGGACGTGCACCGCTTGATTTTGGCAGTGCACGTAACACAAACCTTTTAGTTTTATATTAAGGTGGTAGTGCACGTACGCCACTTGAGTCTAATAGTGTATGTGGGATACATGCACCGCTAGATTCAACCGGAGCACGTATCAAAGCACACACTTTTCTTTGTTATATCCCTCCTTTTTACACAATTCATTATGCTTATTTCCCCGTGCTTCCTCATCTCACTGCCTGTAGGTCTTCAACCCCACCCCTCAACTAGAATAGCTTTCTCAAGGCAAAAGATCTCTAGACCCTGCTGTAACTTCTATAATTCCAAGGTATGAGCTAGTAAGAGCTTTGATCTCTCTCTCTTTAGGTGGTGGTGTATTTGCTTATATTAATGTGATATACAAAATTTTACGAAGAAAAATAAAATCATTGTTTATGACGAAGTCATAGCTCGGTTTGTAACATTATCTTCTTCCAAATTTGCTAAGCAATGATTCTTTAACTAAAGAGACCTTTTGAGTTTTGACATACAGATAATGTGCACCAAAATCGAAATAACAATTCAATGTTAATTGACGCAAAAATCCCCATAAACATAGCAAAAAAACGTCCCAAAAAAAGTTGAAGGGAGAAGAAGAGAAACATAATCAAAGCATTGAATATTTTCTGCGAACTAGTCGAGTTGTGATTTGTTCGGTTCTTTCCAGTAGCCATTCTGAATATTTTTTTCTTCGGCTTTGTTCCTACATTCAGTGATTTGTGCTTATCAATTGTGAATTTTCAATTATGTTCCTAAATCCTGTCAAACTACTCTCGTTGCTTTGATTCGATCACTGAATTGTTATGTGAATGTTGTAATATGAGTAATTAAGGAATGAGAAAATAGTTATAAATAAAGGAAAATAAAAATTGGACTTTTTTACAAGAAGTTTTTTCGAATGTAGATTTAGTTGGAAAGAAGAATTTTTAATAGATTTAATATAAACATGTTTTAACAACTAAGAACTATATGTAATTTCCTATTCTTTTATGCTATATTTCTTGCCTCCAGGATTTTGAAGAGTTTATCTTACATAAATTCCAAAACAATATAAGGTTGCCTCCAAAGAGTCCCCGAAAATTCTGTTCTTTCTATTTTTAATTTTTTGTGTATATAATATGGGAAGGGGCTGTTATGACATGTATTACTCAATTGTTGGTTTTAGTTTTGAGTTTTTTTTTTCCAGTTACAAATTAATTTGACAAATACTTTTATTGTACATGATGATAGTCTACCCACTTTTAACTTTTTTTAAAAAAAGAAGTTAAGTTCGAAGGACAAGATGTTGCTCAGCAACATTCTTTGAAAGCCAGTTAATAATTACTCTCGTGAAATAGTCGAAATCTATGAAGTCTACACGATGAACAGTTGTATTATTAGGCCTATATCATACGTGACCAAACCAATATTGACGACTTTCTTACATATTATCTTCTATACAAGACATACATACTTCAAACAAGTGCCGAACGTAAACAGAGTGACATTAGAAAAACCAAACCAGATAGTAAGATAAAAGTCAAACATCAGTCATCTGCTAGAATTCATAAGTTCGGAGTTGCATATAAACTGCTTGACATGAACTCTGGTAAACTATTGGAGCAGACCCAAAAACTCGAGTTTTTTTAGATCCTGAAAATGACTCCGGACCAGTCGGATTGCCAGCTAATGTTAGCAATACTATGAAGAAGCTACACAGGAACTCCTCGAGAGACCCTCACAATGTAGAACCAAGGAATGACTTGAGCTTAAATATGTTAGCAACCAAGCTTTTGTTTTCCTCATTCGAAAATTGTTGGAGCTTATCATGAAATCTTGGCAAGTAACTACATGTTTTTAGACATGATTTCTTTCTTTTACTAACAATACAAACTCTCTTTCTCGATCAGAGAACTACTGCAAAAGGCCAAGGAAAACAAATTTTCCATCATATGTCAGAATGTGAAGGAATCAGTCAATTCATATCTACCAGCGTTTCAAAGGAGCAAATCTACGCCTCGCAGGGAAATTCATGATTAGAGAATTTCAGAGCAGGGGGTCATGACTCACAAGTGTGATTATAAACGTGGAATATTCACATGGATTCCAATATACGTGGTTGGATGTCTCATGGGCACCATCTCGAGAGACAGCATCAAAGAAAACGTGATTATAAATGTATAGAACCTCGATTTAAGTAAATTATTTGTCTCAGATAAACACTGGTAACCTGCATTTTCCTTGTTAGAGATGTCCGATATTAATTGTCATCCCTGAAACAGTAGAATTATTAGTTTTTCAACTTTTTTTAATAGAAAAAGTATAAATGTCTGTTTTTAAACAATTTAAGAGCTAGTGACAACCCTTTTGTGGTTTGTCAATTAGCCAAATTACCTCATTGTGATTTGAAAATAAGCATTTTACTCACTGTGGTTTATAAAATAGGCAGTTTACCCCATGTAATTGGAAAATATGCATTTTACCTTCTTATGGTTTGTGAAAATAAGCAATTTACCTTCTTATAATTTTTGAATAGATGTAAAATACGCTCTACACATAGATGATAAATTGTCCATTTTGTTAACGGCTATCTGTTTTGCAAACTAAATGAGGATAAAAGGACTAATATGCCAAAAAACCCAACAATTTAATATCATCGAGCTACGGTTTTTCAAGCTCAGTCTCCTCCTGCAACCTTCAAAAATTGGCCCTAATTGGGTCCTCCAAAGTCTGAACATGGCGTCGTTTCCTGCGAATTTCATTTACACAACGATAATCAAACGTCATTACCGAGTCTTTCTGATTCCCTGGTAAGAGTTCCCTTCAATTTGTTTCTTTTCTTATTTTCTCTTGAAAATTGTAATTAAAATGTATCACTTTTGGAGAATCTTCATTCTTTTTCCCCCCTTTATGGAGACAATTGATCTTTCATCTTCTTGTGACTAATTTCCAATGACGTTTTGAGGGTATTATTTGATTAATATTTAATCTTTAGGGTAAAGAGGAACAGTTTCCTGTGCTGCGCAAGGGGCAGAGATTACTGTAGCTTATTCCCAGTTAAATACATCCCAAAGAAATGTTCAATAAGCGAAAATTTTGAACCCGCTTCTTTGCGTATGACGTACTTGGTGGAACTGGACAAGCATGATAGTCTGGGTATGAATGTGCCTGGAGTAAAAGCTTTCAGTAATTCTCGAGGGAGGGTTCTGGATTACCGAGCCCAAGAATCATGATTACCTTTAATATTGATAACATAAATATTTTAAATTTGAGAATGGTTCAGTCAACCCAGCATATCATAAATGGAAAAGTTGTGATGTAAGTTTAACTTGTTTTGTGATGATTTTAGAGATGGAAGAAGATAAAGAGGACGGCTTCATGCTGTGAATGATGAATTTACTGAAGATGTTGAGGACGTTGGTGAGGATTATAGTAGCATATGTCAAGGGAATTCAAGCTGGTCCAAGTCAGCAAGATGTTGAGAAGTCTGCAATTGAGTTACTTGCTTCCAGGTTTAACTTGATATTCTTTGAATTCTTTTCTAATTTGAGTACCTACTACCTAGTGAGTTCAAACTATCAGCCAATTTATCTCGATCTACATTGTACTTTTATGCTTGTTGAGAACTCCTAAATAACACAATGTGAATGTGGGCTCTGGGCACCACAGAATTTTGTGTAGCTCACTGGGCAGCAGGTCTGCTAGTAGATGCAACCTTGAACGAACAGAAACGGTGCGATTGATTACATAACTAGAAATGCAGGTACTGTAAGCTGTGATAAGCTGGAGCAATAAATCCTGTAGCAAAGGAGGGCAGTGTTTATAGACCAAATTTTGATTCTTACTTAGACTTGAATTTGTGAAAGCCTCTACATTTCATATTGCAGGAACAATGGTTACTTTCACTTGAAAATTAATGGTCTGAATTAGAACCCATTGTAAACTTGGTACATATAGTTGTGTTAGCAACATAAATAAGACTGCAGCTGGGATGCTGAGGCCTAACTGTTGAAATGGTTCATCCCAAATCATCGATAGCTGTAAATGGCTTTGAATTAGGGGATTCCAATGATTGTGAAAGAATTTATTTTGTTTTTCTTTTTCATTGTGGATAATGTGGCCCACTGGAGAGAGTTCCTGGACAAGCCCATTGAGACATTACAGTTTATTGGGGTACACTGGGAGTTCACGTGCATATATTCGTGCACGAGGGTCACAGCCATATTTCCTAGCTGGATCAGGGTCCATATTTCTTTGCTGGTTCATTGAGAGTGAATCTCCTGTTTAAGGTTCAGTTTAGGTGATGCTAATGTAATCAATACAAAGATTATGATGATAAATCTTCATTTTGTTGACATCTTTGTGATCACAGTATAATGAACCTTGTGATTATTTTACCGCCATCTGTTAAGAGTATTATCTGAGATTAAAAGACTCGTGGTGCTCAATCAAAGTCATTTTTGACAATGAGTTTTCTTATATGCAATTTTATATATTGAGAAATGATGTACAACTACAGAGCATTTACGCTTTGGAGCTGAAAAAGAAACTACAGAGAAAAAGATTTCCACTTGAAGTTGTTGATGCATTGATAATGGACTTTCAGAGCAGGTGCTTAGCCTAGATTCCTAATTCCATAACTTCTTCAAGAAAGAAAAATAAAATTTCACTATAGTCTCGCATAATCTGTTACTGGATTATTGGTGGTGTGTGTTACTTGTGCAAGCTACACTATCAGGCCTTTTATGAGATATAAGTAATTTTCTAAGAAAACCAAATATCTCACGGCTTAATCCACTTGCATAATTGTGGCTGATCCCTGACATTTACTATTTACTGAAGGGGTCTGATCAATGAACTGCTTATATGCGGAAACATTGGCTCGCTCTAAATGGTCTTCCTCAAGCTGGGTCCTCGGCGAATCAAACAGGTAAAT